>VYZT01009730.1:478512-575913 GCA_013400735.1 Pomatostomus ruficeps | reverse complement strand
GCAGGTGAGCGACCCCCGGGAGCGGAGCCCCCCCAGGAACCGAGCCCCCCTGGGAACGGAGCTCCCACTGGTACCGAGCGCCCACACCGCGCCCGCGGGGCTGCGAGGCTCTCGGCAACCAGCGACAAGTGCCGCGCGGGCACAGTCCGCGGGCAGCGTCCCGCCGGCGGTGGAGGGGGCGCGGGTGGGATCCGGGTGGTCGGCGCGGGTGGACTCGGGCAGCCGCCGCATCCCCCGAGCGGGATACTCCCGACTGCGGGAGCCGCCGCCGCGGCGCGGCCGGGGATGCGCCCGGCAGCTGCAGGTCCGGAGCTCAAAATACCGAGCTCAAAAATAAATGGGGGGAAGAAAATAAAATCCTTCTGAAAGGTGGGATTTGGAGCAGTTTGACCATCGTGCCCTCCGTCTCTCGCCCTTTTCTCCAGGGGGCAGAGAAGAAGGTAAGAAGTGCGGTGAGCTCCGTGTAGGTTTGTCGCCGCTTCCTAACCCTTCTTGCTGTCCTTGGGATCAGTCTGAGCTCCTCAAAGTTTGGGTTTTCTCGTGGGTCAGTGCCTTGGCCTGAGCTGTCCTGTCCTGGCGGTGTCTCAGTGCACGCACCTGGCAGCCAGGCTGGCGTGAGAGGGGCTTATCTTCCTCTCTGCTTACCTTGGCTCTGAGGGACAATAATCTGCAGCTCCCAAAGGCCTGTGTGCTGTGAACAAGGAAAACTGCTCATCCTGCAGAGATATCACTTTCTTCAGCTGCTCTGATGAAGGTAAAATTATCATTCTGTTGTAGTTGTAACTTAATGAGAGAGGTTTTGTTTAATAGGAAACTGTTGATTTTCTGTTTACAATAGTCTGAGATTCCACATTAAGCTTCCCATCATTTGTTAACTTCCTCCCTGTGAGGCATCTGGCCGCTTCAGTTTGTTCTAGAGTTTGACATGGGATGGCTTTGAAGTGTTGGTTTTGAAACTGGATAAGGCAAGCAGAGAACCACTGTCTCAGTTGCTTGAAGAGAAGAACCAAAGGCAGTGTGCTGGGGCCGTGCTCCAACATCTCCTGTGCGTGGTTTGCTGTGTGAACCCTGTGCTTGTACTGGGATGCCTGGTGTGAATGGGATTAAACTCCAGGCAGAGCAATAAATTTGCTTTCCTGGGCTTGCTCCCTTGGCTTTTGCCTGGAGAAGGTCAGATCTTAGCAACCAGGAGCGTAAGCACCAGGCTCTTATCATTCCAGCGAGGAGTTCAGGCATGTCATGGTTTGATCTGGTCTGAAGGCTGGATTTGAAGTCACAGTAGGCGCCAGGCCACCGGGTCCTAACAGGTTTCTTTCCTGGAGGGAAGCTGTGGTTGCTGGCATGAAGTGCCTTCTATCTGGAGCTGTCTCCAGCTGTTTCTCCTTGGGTTTGGGATGGCTCTTTTGGGTTGGAGTGGGGTATGTGTAAGTGCTCCCAGGAAAGCTCCTGGCTCAGAGAAGGGGGGTCAGAGCTGCCCATCCAGGTGCTCCTGGAGCGGAGCTGCAAGGGGACCTCACCTGTCCTGGCATTTCCCCAGAGAGCAGTGAGTTTCCTCATCATTACACACAGCCAGAAGGTGCTGTACTGCTGCTGTGGCTGTCAAAGCCCGTGCTGCTGCTCTGTGCTCCCTAATTAATGTGTTCATTAAGCCCTGAGCGTCTTTGCCTGATACAATTAATTGTCCTTGCACTAGCTGGGCTTTCAAGGCCCAGCTTTTCTTTTGCTGGGAAGGGGTTGTGGGATTTCCCTTCACTTATGGGCTCTAGTGGGGTGGCTGCAGTAGGAATGTCCTCAGCCTGCAGTAGAGGGGATGTCTGGAAGGATGGTGTCGCAGTGTTCTGTTTGCTGGAGCAAGACGCACTATTTAGGCAGTGGTCACCACAAAAGCTTCTGTGGTTTAGACCTGGTGAAGAGGTGGCACTGTGCTGTGTCACTGTGCTTCAGCCAAGGCTCTGCTTGCTGGAGTGCAGCATCTCTATTTGCTGATATTTGTTCCCTGAAGTTACTGAAGGATGCATTAACCCTGTATTTGTACCACTTTCTCATCAACTATGGAAAGAACAGTTCTGTCTGAAAGCCAAATCTTCTATCCAGTGTCAATGCTGAGCCTTTATAGGGTCATTGCTACCTAGGGACAGGGGAAGGAGACACTTCTTTTGTAAGAGGCTTCAGGAAAAGGCTGAGGTTGCTGGATGCTGTCTAACAGGGTGGTGTGGGTCTCCAGAGGAGGTATCTGCCAGGTTGAGGGGCAGAGAGGATAAATCCAGTCACACCAACCTAGCAGAGAAGGGATGTGTGTTGATGAAGAGCTCGATGTGAGGATTTTGTCAGTGCTGGAGCTGTGGAGGGCAGTTTGGTAGGATCTGAAATCAATATATGCAATTACTCTGCCTTGGGAAGATGCCTGGAGAGAGGATACCCTTTAGTGCCCTAAAGCACAGGTGGATTACGGGCAGGTGTAGTGTTGATGGGTCTCTTGAGCTGCTCAAAGCCCTGACAAATGCGGGGTGTAGGGGGAGGTGGGGTCTGCCTGTGTGGGAGATCTCCCTTGGCTCCAGAGCCCTGTGGGGATGCTGAGTTAAGCAACACAAGTAGGTGAAAGGTGGGAGGGAAATGGTTTATGTGAAGTCAGCAGCAGAGCCCAGCTCTGGGCAGCATCGGGCTGTAGTAGGAGCTCTCCTGAGTGGGAAGGAGGATGGGGAACCAGGGCTTTTGAGTGGGTTTTTACCTCTAACTTGGGGTGGGGGGAGACTTCTCCTGCACAGCCTCTATCAGATGCTTTCTGCTGTTCAGCCCTGCCACTGCTGCAGCTTGGCAGGTGGAGAGGGAGGCTCAGGAAGCTGAGCTGTCCCTTTGCTGAGAAAGAGCAAGGAAGCAAGGTACCCCTTCATGTTTGGGATGAAAACAAGGCCTGAGCTGTCAGTGTAAAAGCCAAGTACAAAGTTGGTACGAGATAAAATTTTATTGGGTTGTGTCTTAAACTGTAGCAAAGCAGACCCCTCTGAGGACAATCAGGTATTCAGTATCCCTTGTGAGAATTCTTCCTCTTCATGGTTACTCCTCTGATTTTCAGGGTTTTTTGGGTTTTGGGGTTTTTTTTGGGGGGGGAAGTTGGGGGCATGGGATGTCACTTGCTTTAAGAAGCAAACATCCAACATGGAGGAAGGTGACCCAGTCACCAAAAATATATGGTTGAAAAAGGAATGTATGTGGCTGGCTGGGGAATGATTGGAGGGGTTGCAAAGCAGTTGTTGACATAATACAGTCATCAAGGTGGGTCTGATGATTGGTTAGGGATGTGTGTGATGGATAAAGTATCAGGTACAGCCAGTGAATGAATGACACCAAAAAATGTCATGTGGTCAAGCATGTTGTTTTAATTAAGGCAGTGGTTAAGCTTAGCATAGTTGGAGAAAAGTGTCTGAAACCTTCTAAAGAGAACAGATCCTAATAACTGGTAAATTGGAGAAGGATACTAATCTGAAAAATGATGGTGAGAAGGAGCTACAGTGATTTTACACCCTCCATGTGTGGGAGGGTGACTGCTGATTTGTGGTGGTGGGTGAGGTGTGAGTACATGTGTTCCAGCTCTTCAGAGACAGGGATGTTTCTCAGGCTTGTGTGCTTGGCCACAGGTAGTGACATTACGGATTGAGTCCTTAGTGACAGAAAAACATTTTATAGACTTTGTCATTAATGCTGAGGTGCAGTCAAGGACTGCAGAACTTGCAGTTCTAACTTGCTTAGGCATTTGCAGACTGGATTTCTTGGTCACTTTTTCTACTGGTTTAAGTTTTTAGAAAGATTTTCCTGTTTCATTGCAGTCTTCAGTTTTATTATATATTTTATATATTCATATCTATTTTACATATTAGATATTCAGTTTATTTTATATTTTTGGCACAAGTGATATAAACAGAAGCAGAGTGAGAAGCACAAATGTTGTATCTGTCAAGTACCTCTGACACTGGAGAAATTGTGTTGGTTGTTTTCAGGTGCTGGATGGGGACGTTCTCCAGAAAGCCCAAACCCTTTTGAGGACACAGCTTCTCGGTGGGCTGAGGCTGGCAGCTGAAAGGGAGGGCTACCCATGGCAGCTGGGAACTTCATGTTTCCACAAAGCTGCTGGTTTAGGGAGTGAACCTGGCCGAGTATGAACCCTTGTATTTTATTTCTTGATGACACCCAGTGCATGAGCTGAGTCATGCTTTGTGTATAAGGTGTGGTTTGTTGAGGACTTGTTTCTTTTGGGTTGCTGCCCTGGACAGGCATTATTTTTGGGCGAGTACTGCTGAAATAGTTGTAGCTCTTTTTGCTAGAATCTGTGAGGGATTTATGCTGCTTGTGTCTGGGGTGATTTCAGTGTTTCTGCAGAGTGGTGGCTTTGAAATGTTGTGATGAATTCTTCAGTATTGTTCAGAGAGTCGATGGTGAAGTTGTTTGCTAGTTAACAGTGACTGCTCTAATTATTCTGGTGTGAGTGTAAACAGCAAGGCTGTGACGTGCTGGAGCAGCACCTGAATATGTATCTTTCTGAGATGCAGACATGCTTCTCCTTTTTCCTGTTCCTGTGCTGTAGTCTCTGCAGAGCAGCTGTGTGTATGCCTTCGACAAGCAGGAAAACCATGGAAATCCAGCTTTCCTTTCTGCTGGTGCTGAGTGCCTGCTTCCCTGATGGCAGTGTAGCCAAATTCATGGCCTCACTTTTTTTGCTGCCTTCTGCAATTCCCTGTCTCCAGTAGTTTCCACTTACCCTCACCAGTGTTAGTGAGGACTATGTCCCATCCTTTTTAGAGCTGGGACGTTGGTGGGAGTCCTTGCTGCAGAGCAGAGGTGGGGCAGAGGGGTCTGTATTAAGCACAGAGCTCTGTGCCAAGGTGGAAGAGAGCAGATCCCTGAAGACTGCAGTTCCTGTGCAACATCTAATGAATATTTTTGGGGTATGCTGATTGTTTTTCTCAGCCAAGTGACACTGTGATCTTGTGACCTTGTGAAGACAGAGCATTAATGACACTTTTTGGATGTATGCTAAGTCCCTGTTGCCATGAGGAAACTTCAGGGCAAGACTCCTGACTTTGCACAGCTGCGCAGATAACGTTTTTTTCAACTTCAGAGGAAAAAGTCTGAACTCTGGCATTCTCACTTTACACAGATTCTGGTATAGCTGTTGAACTCTAAGCATAGAAACAAGTCCTACAGACTCATGGGGCTTTCAGCTGGAGAAGAAATTTGATATGTAGAATGTTAAATTAAGACAAAGAAGACTCATTCAGTTGTTTCCTCTGGCTACGGATTTCCTTGGTAAACTGATGCTCCACTTCACAGATAGACCCAAAAACGGAGTTCTTAGCATGGGTGTTAAACTAGGGGCTCAGTTACGGTGGGAAAAGGAGGAATAGAGTGGTGAGGAAACCCAGGCTAAATAACACCTTCTGAGGATGTGTTAGTGTTGTATTTGTGACTGATGGGGACTGAGGTGAGAGTGTGGATCAGTGGTACCAAGGGATGTGAGCTCATCCTGCACTGGTGGCCTGGACTATAGTGCCTGTGTGTGACCGTTCAGTGCTGTGCTGGAGCAGTGCTCCCAGCCAGGTGCTGCTGTTCTCCTCCCGGTGTTCCTCAGCTGTGCCTCTGCTGCAGAGATTGGTCACACTTTTGTCTTGCAGTCTTGTGAGTGCAGCAGAGCTCAGACCACCCACTCTGTAGTTTGTCTTGTAGCTTTGCTTTTGTAGTGTATTTATTAATTCAAAGACTATTTTGCTGTCAAGAGAGAGACTTTGTTGTGGGTGTCTGTCTCTTCTTCCCTTCTCCCGCTCTAGGCAGTAGTTCAAATTTCCATTCTATAGAACACAAACGAGTCCTAAACCCCCAAAAGAGCTGGTGAGGATGGATTCGCTGTACACAAATAACATGGGCACAGCCCTCTGAAGCCCACAGTTGGAGGCTGTCACATCTACAGTAGATAAAGCTGAAGGAATTGGGCAGCAGTAGGAAAAAAAATGAGCCAGCACAGCTTTGCAGAGTATACTCTGCATGTGTGTACCTACCTGAGGCTGGCTGTAATTATCATAGCTCCCACGCTGTCCTGCTGTTGCATCCAGCCCTGTCAGAGTAACTCGCAACTATCTCCTGCCTTTGTGCTTCCTCACCATGGTACTGGCAACACGCAGGCATTGCCAGAGCTTTTCTCCTGCCCCTGGACCTCCTCATGTGCTGGATGCAGCCAGTGGCCTTAGTTTGCTCTGCTGCTCTGATGTGGTTTCTCAGAGAGAATTTGGGATGCTCAAAGAGACCCCTGCTAGAAGAGGGTCTGTAGCTGTTGCTTCATGCTGGGTATCTGCTACCAGACCCTCCCTCTCCCTCATTCCAGCCCAGCCCATGGAGCCTTGACTGCTTGCAGACAAAAATCTGGAAGATGTGTGAGCTGCCTCCTCATTAGGAGCTTGGCATGGATGTGATCTGAGGATGAACCACAGCTCCACTGGGAAAGAGGCTTCCTTCCTGCAGCGTGTGAAAAGTGACTGATGGTAGCATGAAAGAAAAAGGATGCATTTGCCTCTCAATGAGTTGAGTGCTGCCTTGGAAAAGTGTATTCTACTGCTTGAGAGCTTCCTCCCCTGTCTTTTGTGAGTGCTTACAGAGCAGTGTGGAAAAACTGGGGGGGAAGGAGAAAGAACTGGGTTTGGATACCGGTGATATATAGAAGGTGGTAACTCTATGCCAAAGAAATCAAGGTGTACTTGAAAGGCAGTACGACCTGGTGCAGTGTTCCTATGACAAAATAATATAGTACACATGTGGAAGCCAACCACTTAAATGACTCAAGTCTTAATTTTGACACTTCCTAACACCTGGTTTTGGAAATGCTGTCTGGGTACTGCTGTTCTGGGATATCATTTCTGCTGGAACCAAGGGTTTGGGTCTGCCTGTGCTAGTGGTGTGCTGCTTCAAGTGGCAGTATGAGGGCAGGAAATTCATCTGCTGACCTCTCACTGATGAGGTGCTTTGATGCTGAAATCTGGATTGACCTTTCTATAGTTGTCAGGCAGCTTGACTCACAAAGGTTAATGATATTTGAGGCTAGCAGGCAGAGTGTAAAACAGACCTGAGATGAGTCTTTTAGCCCTTCTGTGTCAGCACCTCATCCCCAGGCTGAGAGATGGGGCTGGGAAAGTGAAAGATGTCCAAGTGCAGATTGTTAGGCCAATCCTTGTTGAGTGCAGGGGGAACAGAAACGTGTTCCCTCAGGGCTGGGGTATGGGGTTACTGCATGAACAGGGTGTGATTTGTTAGAACAGTGAGAACCAGGTCCTCTGGCTCAGCTTGTCCTGTGGTAGCAGTGGGCATGAATTTCAGTGTTCTCAGCTGTGCTATTAATGTGCACTTCCAGGTTAGAGAGATCAGGCATCTCTTCCAGGGTGCTTCCACACTCTGATCAGGCTTCTGCTTTGTCCTTTCTCATGCAGTTTGATGTGAGCAGTGCCTGTAATTTGTCTTGAAGAACAGTGAAACAGCATGCTTTATTCACAGCAATTGCTGGGAGTCCATTCCTTAATGCCAGATAGATTGATTTCAGTCTGAATAGAGAATGGAACTGGTATTTTTGGTTAATTTTCAGAGTTTGCTGTTTCCAAGGAGCTAAAAAGTGTCTGTGCTCCACCTGAATGCCGCTGGATGTGTCTTCCACACAGAATGATTATCACAGATGCAAGAGGGCAATATGAGATTGTCCCACCTGTGGGAATTTGTTCTTCTGTGGCACATCCTCTCAGCCACCAAAGGAATGAAGGAGCAAAACCAATACAGCTTTCCTTGTGCTCATCCAAACGTCTGCCGGCTTACCTCCTTGTTTATTGTGTTAAGAGCATAAACTTCACAGCAGGGACCAGCATTTTCTCTCTGCAGCATCAGGCCCAGGTGATAACAGTGTCTGAAGTGCCACAGTAATGGAAAATAAGCCTCCAGATCTGAGTCAAAAAATGGCAGATGCTCTGGGGATGCACAGAGCATTTTGTTATCTAAAGAGAAGTCTTCTATTTGACTCCAAGAGCAGCGTGTTGCTGGGCTGCCTTTGGTTCTGTGCCTGCCCAGTATTCTCCGCCCCTCCCAGTGCTCTCCCTTGCTTGCTCCATGCACTGGGTGCACCAGCCTCCTGCTGATGCCATGGATGCAATGCCAAGGTATTTGCGAGGTTTTGCTGTGAGCTGGATAAAACCACCTGGATTCCTTGAGGGTGTTTTGTGGTTACTGCAAAGTGCTGAGAGTCTCATTCCACTAAGGTCTTGTGGAGGAAATGAAACCCGGAGTCTTTAATATTCCATGCTCTTTAGGTATGAATAATTTTTTCCTTGCCCTGAAATCTTCTCCTGCTGTGAAATCCATTCCAATCTCTTTGTCTAAGACGATCAATCTCTTTCCTTTCCTCTCTCCTCCCATGCCCCAGCTTTTATTAACCTAGAAATGTGCTGACACTTCACCATCAAACTGGTTAGGGAGCTCTGCAGAGTATTTTTGCAAGTTGTCAGTGTAGCTGCCTGCAAAAGAATGGGAAGATGGCTCAGAGTTGCTCATCACCTGGGGAATTTGGTTTTCCTAGCTCATGGCTTTCTTGCAAGAGTGTCTGACAGCCCTGTCCATGTCCTTGTCTATCTGTTCCCCTCAAAAGGAAGGGCATGGAGTTGGGGAGTCAATGAAGAAAGAGCATCATTGTGTTTTAATACATTTATTTCGGCAGTGCTGCCTCCTGTAGCAAATCCCTGTCCCATGATGCAAGTGTACTGACTTGAGCTCTCTGGAGCTGTCCCTTCTGCTGTCACGTCCTGTGGATCACTCGGTGCCTCTGCAGTTCTTGTTCTACTTTCTTGGCAAGAAGCCTCTGCCTCACACTGAACCCCTTCCTGCTCCACTTCCCAGGAGGCCGAGCTATCCAACACAGGACTTGTTCAGTTTATATGTGGGCTTTCTACAGTAACCTGAATTGGTGGCAAATGTGGCTCTTGAGGGGCCTGAGTGAAGCCCCTGTGTTTTCCAGGAGCAGGTACAGGTGACTGCACTGTTTGGGATGGACTGAGCTGAAGCTTGTTTGGACCTGACAGCTGATACCTTGAAGCAAAGTCATCCCAGCCACTCCTTATTTGTTGACATTGAGAAACACCATTTCCAGCAGCAGCTTGGCTATTACAAAGTCCTTGACCCCTCTGAACCTCTCTGCGGCCCCGGTATCTCCCAAGCTGAGCAGTGCTGGTAGTTGGAAAGTTTGAGCGAAATAATATCAGCTCTCCTGATGTCTTCCAGCCTAACAGTGCCTGGCTCTTCCTGGCCTGCACAGCCCCAGCCCCTGGCTAGACAGTCCTGTGGAGATTCACCAGAGCCTAAGGATTTGTGGGGATCTGCTGAGCAGCTCCTGGAGGCAGGCAGGAAGCCAAGAGCTGGAGCACAGGCTGGTGAGCTGGAGGGGGTGTGGGAAAGCCTGTCCAGAAGGGACTCTGAAGGTCCTCTGAGGTCACTGTTAAGTCTGAACAGCCACAGCATCACACAGCTGGGAACCTGACCTGCAAAACCTGGAGCCTTACAGGATATGACAGGGAAAGGAACAAAACACCCCTGTGTTGTGCCCCTGGGCTCTATGGCCTTGGGAATCCACATCCTCCTTGCCGTGTTCCCGTGCACAGTTGGGACTGCTGAGAACACTGTTGGATGTCACAGGGATCAGCTGAAGCTAGTCCAGGACTGAGTGTGAACCAGCAAACCAGTTCCTTTGCTTTGGAAGTTGCAATGGGAACACCTCCTAGGCACTGGGAAGGGTGATCCTGGTGAAAGCAGATTCCTGACATTAATACCAGATGGAATGCAGCTGCTCCTTCATGTGAGAAGCCGGAAGCCTTTGGGCTCCCCATACCTCTCACAGGTGCTGGGAAGCAGCTGCTCCTTCCAAGGTGCCAGGCACGTCCTACATCCAGCTCTGCAGTGTGTTAAACCAAACATGCTCTGGTGATTGGGCTGGGCAGAGTCTCCTGTCAAATTATTTGTTCTGGCTACAAGTTTGTGTGCTTGGAAAGTTGTAATTTTCTAGCCTTTCAAGACCACCTCCCAGAGAGCATGGGAATTGTAAGTATTTAGACATATAATAAGAATGATGTAATTAAAATCCTTAATTTTATTTTTCTTGTTTGAGTGTAATTCCTTTGATTTAAAGGGTGGTAGTAGCTAATTGGATTCTGGGCCAGACTTGTACAGGCAGCCAGGGGGGAAGGGACTGCAAATGAGTCTAGCCAGGAAATTGCACATTTAAATATAGTTCTTGGTAGGGTCAGCAAAACACCCAAGGGACAAATTAAGAGTGAAATTTCTGCTGTAATGTGTTCATTTAGCTGCAGAGATCATCTTAAGGAAAACAAGGAAGCTTAGGAGTTAGAGGAGCAAATTTCAGGGTAGATCTTCCTTCTGCAGTGCATTTGTGTGCTGCTGCAGGCCTCTCATAGGCAAGTGCATCCTTCGTTTGGCTCCGGGCTGTCTGGTACATTGGCTGTTCCCAAGAAGAAACCACTGAAGGGATTTTGGGGTTTGTGGGTCTTAGTGGTTTCACTGGAGGATGGAAATCCATAGTTCAACATAATGCTGTGGAGCTGCTACTGCTGTCAGCAGCTTTGGCACAGATCACCTGGATCACGCTGTTCATCAGCTGGTAGGGAGATGGGACCAGCCACCACCTCATTGCATTGTTTGGGATAATGGGGCACAGCTTTCCCTGTGAGGCTGCTGCCTTCTTCCCAAATAGGTGGCTGGGATGGTGCATCCCACTCCCATGGGTACTGACCAGTTCCTCTGAACTGGCATTGAGGAATGTCACTGAAGTCTGTGGCAGGAGATGGGTTCAGCCTGAAAAAAAAAAAGAATTCAGGGAATTGAAGCACTGGATTTGTCCCTTTGGAAATCTGCAGCCTTGTGTTTTTTCTGTTGGGACCCGTGACCCTTTCACAGATGGACAAGGTCATTGTCCCTGCTGGGGACATGTGTGAGGAGAACAGGGAGGAGTAAGCAGCAAAGCCCAGGATGTGGAAGATGGAGCACATCTGGAGTAACCCCTGGCTGAAAGCCAGCACTGCTCTCAAGTTTGGCTAACAATGTTAATTTTCCAGCCCAGTTTATCTCTTGATTTAGGCATAGCTCAGACCATGTCCAGCAGAGCTCAGCTCACCTACTCCTTGGTGGCACTTTAGGAACAGCCTGAGTTAGTCCTTGGCAGTTTTAATTTCCCCTTAAGACTAAGGCAAAGAAATGTTGCTGGTGATGAAAGATGCAGAAGAGCAGCTTGTTTTATGTTTCCCAGGACCTCAGACCTGGCTCTTGGTGCTCCCTCTTTCGTTTTGACTGTGTCCCCAGGGGAAGGCCATGTGCTGAGGGAGGGAGGCAGGCAGAGCTTGTCGGGAATGAAGCCTGATCCCACATCCCTCCCCTCTCTGGAGGGCTGCAGAGCTGTTCACTCTGGCTGAGTAAGATTCCACAGCAGCTGGGCATCATCCCACCTCACCTGCAGTGTGTCAGCTGGAGGGAGAGCTGCCTGGCCATTGGTCTGCAGGTGTGACCAGCTGCATTGTGCATCACTTGTTTTGTATATTTTGATTAAATTATTATTATTTTCTTTTTCTATTCTATGAAACTGTTTTATATCAACTCACAAATTTTACATTTTTTCCCCTCAGTTCTCTCCCCCAGTCCTAGAGAGGGGTCTGTGAGCAAGCAGCTGTGTGGTGTTTACCTGCCTGCCAAGTTAAACTACAACATTTAAGTGCTATTTTTAAAGCCTGCTTTGATTCTAAGTTCTTTGAGCCAAAGCTTGCCTTTCTTACAGCATTAAGCACAGTGGGGCATTGAGCTGTCTATTAATTGATGCTGTTGCCAGGCTATTGAAAAGTTGTAATAACATGGCCAAATTTTCAAGTGTGGTCTAGGCTTTCTGCCTGGATGTCAAAAAGGGAAAGCTAATTACAGTGTGAACCAAGGAAAACAGGCTGGCTGGAAGGAAATGACATTAAGGTTCTCCTCAGGTGCCAGGTCAGCCCATGTCAAATCACAGCTGCCTCAACCTCTAAATGTCTTCCTCCTTCAGTTAAATTGCTACCAACTGATTTCTTGCAAGTGTAACCACCTTTCATAACCAGAGAATGAAAAGTGGCTATTTTCTTTAAATACAAACAGTAGAGGCTGGGCTGGGATTGCAGAAGCAAATAGAAGAGGACAATTCCTTCCCTGGCCCTGTAGCGCTGTACAGAGTGCCTGTGTTGGCTCCCTGCTGCCCCTGGGTTGTGGTCGTGGGGCAGTGGGGCTGTTGTGTGGTTTATCCTCTCTGACACCATGTGGGATTGGTGTTGGGATGCCTGAACTCCCCCATTTGTCTGGCAGGTATGGCACAAACAGTGCTTCCTGCGCAGTGCTTGTCATGTTGCAGAGCTCAATTCCCTACAGTGTTGTGGAGACTGAAAAAATAGCTTCAGATTGGTTGTAGACAGATTCAGAGATGTTCTGTCAGGGCTCTCTGAATGAGTGTTTGAAGGCAGGAGGTGCTGTCATGAGGCCAAACTCTAAACTTTTCCTCATTATCATAACTATTTTTAAGCTCTTAGTTTCTCCTCCAGCAGCACTCCTCCCAACACTGCTGGCCACTGTTAGAGACAGAAATCAGGGCAGGGTGGATACATGGCTTGACTCAGTGTGGCTTTTCCTATAAATGATCTGCTGGCTTGTTTTCTAGAAGCTCTTGACCTACATCTCAAACTTGGTGCTGGTTCAGGAAGGAGCAGCAGTCACAGTTCCATAATGCACACATGTGCAGAGTTTAATCTCTTACAGTGCCCTCTAAACATGGAACGCCTTGGTGTCAGCTAGGGCCAGACAGGACTAGAACTGTGTAAATCAGAGCTTTCTGTAAAAGGATAAATTTATTTAATCTGTTTTCCTTCTGAAATGAGACCCTGTGTGAAAGACAAGCCGGATACCTGCTGTGTGTCTCTGTCTGTCAGTCCTGTCTCTCACTCTGCCATCCATCAGCTTCTGGAGTTTTTGTCCTCCTGGACTCGGACGTCTTGCAGTGGTTAGGGCTTCAATGATTTGTTACAAGTTTTCAAGGAAATGGATGTCCTGGTAGAGGGGGAGGATGTTATGGTGAAGGAAAACCTTTAAAGGTTCATGTGGGAGCTCCAACAGGACACAGAATTTGTAGTGCTCTCTTTAACACTTGATCATCCTCCTGCAGTGTTGAACCCTCTTGCACAGAGGAGGAAGATGCTATGTTTTGAGGCCACAGTGAGCCAAAGAATGTCAGATCAAGGCACAAATTTATCTCCATGTCTGAGATCACAAACCATTGAAGGAGTTGGTGGGATGTTTGCATGTTGGTAAGGAGTGGGCAAATGCAGTCTGACTTGAGTGCTGGCTAATAAAGAGTCTAGTACAGAAAATAAAATCCTCAGAGGAGATTTAATAACTGGGGAGAATAATTGTAAAGTACTTCAGAATATTAACCAATGGCTGAATGCATCCAATTAGCTTAATGAAGCTGGGTGGTTGGGTTCTTTTTTAATCAAACAGATGGACAAAACATTATGCACAAAAAATGAGATCTGAATACAATGAACACACTTAATCAACAAATAAAAGACAGAGAAAGGGTTTGTTTTTCAACTTGAGAAGTGAGAGCTTCTGCTGCACCATATAGTCAAAAAAGAGCCTTAAATGTTATGGTGTCTTGAAAGTCTCAGATAGTTACAATTATTAGTATTTGTAATGATTTGGATGTTTGAGATGGGGGGTCAGGCTGGGGCTGGCTGCACCTGCTGGCAGGTGAGTGGGTGCTGTAGGCAGCGATGTGTCACCAACCCCACGGTGCTGCAGAGCCACGGAGCAATCCCTGGCTGCTGGCGTGGCTGTCCCCAAGGGCAGGCTCAGAAGCAGTAACACTGCTCAACCCTCTGCTCCAAAAGCTGTTCCCTGCATGTCGGTGATCACCTCTGTTCTGCAGAAGGAGAAAGCCAGGTTAATCAGGGTGTGAGGTCAGTGTCAAGTGTATGGAGCTGGTCACAGTGTCCTCAGCGTTCAGGAGATCTGTGGAGCGTTTCCCTGATGGCCTGTGCTTGTGCCATCATGTGTGGAACTACTGCAGCCACCCACCTGTGATGCTGCTGGCCCCACTCAGGGAGATCAGTTCCGACCACTGGTTTCACTGGCCTTACTGCAGTGTGGGCTCAGTACAGGCACACTCCTCTGCTGTCTGTCTGACCAGTTTTACTGGGCCACGGAAACCTGGTGCAAATCAAAGCCTTCCCTCTCCACACAGGAGACTCCTCTCCTTACAGACCTTAAGTGCTTTTGTAAGTGTGAAATTTAGAGCTGTAATATCAGTCTTACCAAGGCTGGGAGTGTTTGCTCCAGCCTCATAAGCTGAACAAGCCATTTCGATATTAAGCCTATAATAATAACAACACCTTGTAGCTAAAGAGTGTGTTTTTCCCCACTGGTGGATTACTCAGCCCTTTTCTTTTGAGGCAATGTTTAACAAAAGCAGAGACTTTCCCAGACTATGTTTAATTAAACACAGCTCGGAGATCTCTCTGTTTCAGTGCTGTGACAATGTTGCTCTGCAGTCTTATCTCCAGGGCAGTTGGAGATGGAACTTGTGCTCTGCCAATGCATGGGCTGGGCAGGTCACTGTCCCCTGCCCAATGTACCTCTCCAGATGTGCCCAGTGTTGTGGAAATCAGAGAGGGGCTCACATTTATAGAGACCCACAGGCTCCAACTGCTTTTGAAGCTGAGTGGGGCCTTGGGTCTGAGCTGTGTGGCCCGTGCAAGTGGCAGCTCAGCTAACGTGCTTTGCACTACAATTAAGATTTGGGGTCCTAATTTCTACCTGCTTCCTTTTTTGGTTGCTAACGTAGCTATGGGAGCAATGGCCTGGTTATCAACAATTACATACAAAGTGAAGGCTTTAATTTGAAGGCTCCTCATTTCTGCCTTAGGAGGTATCTGTGAGCAGATGGTGATATGCTCTGGTTTTGCTTATTCTTGCAGATTATTTGCCAGATAATTTTTCTGACTAATCCTTTGGCCCATAGACTGTTTATAAACCTGGAGTCAGGTTTCGGGTAAAAACACTTGTGTTTGCAGATTTTAAAATCTGTTCCTATGCTGGCTTGCTGATGTCACTGTGAGTAGGAGACTGTTCCCTGAGTGGCAGATGCCCTCTGCACCATAGGAGAGAGGCAGCTCCTAAAGGAGAAACTCCTTCCTAGTGACAGGACAGGAAGAACAACATTCATACCTCGTTTGGGGCTTACTTATTTTAATGCATGATATGGCTGAAGTCCTAACCCCAGCATCAGTACTATCCTCCTGAGCTCCCCTGAGGTCACATTGCTGTTTCAGGTGGCGTGGTAAGGAGGCACTTCTGCCGCCATGGAGTTTGTGTCTTGTGCAGGTGATGCTGCATAACCTGTGCAGAGCAGAAGTTGGAGATTTGCCTGTAAATGGCTGGGCAGGACACTGGTAGCAGTACTGGTGGGGGCACTGCAGCCACTGGCAGAGATCTCCCTGAAAAGTGGTGAAAGGCTGTGGTGATACTATTATTACTACTACTACTACTACTATTACTATTATCGTTGTTGTTGTTGTTATTGTTTCCCCCTCATCTCTTACCACCTCTACCTTTTAAAAAAATCAGTCCCTTGGATGTCTCTGGAGAGCTGGCAGTGGTAACTGCCTGACTGATTTATTCTGGTGTTTTAACATTTACTGGATTTACATAACAGCCAAACAATCTGTTTCAGGAGTTTAATATAAACCCAGCTCTAGTGAGTCACATCCATGTTAGCAGTAATGCAAAGAGAGGCAGCTGGGGGAGTAAGGGGGTGACTTTTTCTGGGTTTCTGCATGGGAATATCTGGCTGCCTGAAATATCTCTGACACCTCATAGCTGAGTGATGCTGCCAGTTCTCCTCTGCCATCAGGGATTTGTTCTTAAACTTTGAACCAGCAGTGGGTGTGTCACATCAGCGCTTCCATTGCTGCTCCCAGCTGAGTCTGGGGGCTTTTCCAGAGCTCCCCAGGTGCTGCTGTGTGTCCTTGGTACTCCACAGCCCCATTGTGTGTAAAATACCTTTACATGTATGTGCATGCCTGAAGGAGGGAGTGTAGCTATGAGAGCAGCAAGATGAAGCCTGTAGAGATTTGATAGTTGCTTTTTGAATTCAAAACCACGTAGCTTTTGTTTGTGCCAGACTTTGTGGGCCTGGTCCCCAAGACGTGCAGATCAGCACAGCAGCAAGCAGGGTGGGGATGTGCGCCAGCATTTCCATGCCAGCATTTCCACCTGGGGTCTGGTGACCCATGTGCAGGTTCTGGGGACAGAGTTTGAGCCCAGTCAGGTAAGAGCTGGCCCTGGGCAGTCACAGCATAATGTTGGAGCTGTTGGGGACTCCTTGCCCAGGCAGAGCCAGGTATGCAGGGCTTGTTCCCTGGGGACAGCACGAGTGAGAGCCATCAGGACAATTAACAGCAGGGGTTTCCCAAAGCCTGGTGTGTAACCTGTTGCCTCAGGTCCTGTCCAGGCAGTGTAATATTAGGATTCCCTCAGTTGTCTCCTGCAGCTGTATGAACGCAGCAAATCTCTGGAGCAGGTCTGCCATGGGCAGCCTGTCCCCTCCTGCTCTGGAGGCTCTGTCACCTCTGTACTGGTGGGGTTGTAATGTGGTTGAGGAAAGGTGGGTCTCGAGGAAAGGGACAACCTGAGTTGTCACTTTTGAAAATCCCAAGCAAGATCCAGCAGGGTTGGAACAGCCTGGTTTGTGTTGCTGCCCGTGTTCGAGGTCAGCTGTTCAGCTAAGCAGGCACTTCTCTTACTGCAGCTTATTTGAATTCTTGTCTTCCAAATGGAAAATAAATGCTGGCTGATGAGATCTATTACAGCACTAATTTTAGAGCATGCCAAACAGTAGGAAATTGTTTTCAATCTTCACTCTCATTTCTCCTTTATTTCACCCCTTCATTTGTGAAAATTGCCTTTGTCATTCTTCTAAGTGCCCAGTGATGTCCCGCTCACTGATATCTTCAGGCATTCTCCTTCCAGCCCTGTTTTCTGATATTTCTTTGTTCAGCCACTTGACATTGCTGTTAGAAGAGCTCTCTCCAGGGCGCAGGCAGCAGTGTTGGCACAATTCAGGCACTGAGTGCTCAGCCAGCTGGTGCAAGGTGCCAGCAGAGCCCCCTGCGAGCTGGGAGAGCAGGGAAGGCAGCACCACAGTAGAATTTTTTATCCTTGAGTGCCCAGGGCTTTGTAAGTCTTTCCAGCCCCACCCCAGCCTGCTTTCTCCATGAGCAAGAGGGAAAATATGAATTTCCCTCTGGTCTGCTGAAGAGTTTAGGAAGCAGCCCCAAAGCTTCAGTGTTTATCCTTGGCACTAAGGAAAACCTGAGCCATTGCTCAAGAGGTTGGAGCAGGCGGAAAATTAGGAATCAAAATGTTTGATCAATGCCGGAGGGAACAAAGTCTAGATTTTTAGGACACAATTCCTTTTCATAGATGGAAGGTCTCACTGGTTTGAGAAGAGCCTGGATGCCTAACTGGTGGTCTGCTCTGGAACCTTCAGGGTGACTGCAGACACCAGTCCCTCCCTTAGCCCTGCTCCTGGCTCGCAGTGCTTTGCAAAGCCTGACCGAGTTCCAGGTTACAGCTGGTGGCACAAGTCCAGTGGTTTCACCCTGTGGACTTTTCAGAGGCTCTCTGGAATACATTTCATACGTTTGGCAACCTCACATCCCTGACAGCAGCTGCTGTGACCGTCAGCACAGAGACTTGGTGCCTGCCCTGGAGAGCGTTGAAAATCTTCTCTCTCCTGCCCCTGGCTCCCTCAACCCTCCTGCCCTCTCACCCTCCTCTCATCCCTTGGCTGGCAGCCAGCAGTGGCCTTATCCCTCAAAAAGAGCTCTCTTGTCCTGGCTTCTTGTGCTGGAGAGGGGTAAAAAACTCCCTACTCCTACCAATTACCATTCCATACCTTTCCCAGGTGGGCTCCAAGCCCTGCGGGTGCTCGAGATGTCAGTCCCCAGGAATTCAGCCGGCGAATGTCTCCATAGTCTGCCTTTGTGAACACGGCTGAGATAAACCCTTTACTGAACTAAATGTGGTAACGGCTAATCCCTTGGAGACGGTCACCTGGGCCCTGCACGGTGAAAAGAGGCTTTGCTGCTCTAATTAATAGCACCGGCAAGAACATTAACTCGTGGTTCTTTTTGGAAATGAAAAGCACCTCTCCAGGAGACTTGAAGGGATTAGGTACCGGCTGGAATATTAAGGTAGGTTTTTTGCACCTTCCTGATAACTTTGTAACTTAAAGGTCTGGTCAGACCTGGTGGGTGCTTATGACTGAGTGTCCCTGTGCTGTGGTGGAGAGGAGACTGAGGCCAGTGTGGGACCCAGGAGCTTCCCTGGGAGGACAGCAGTGGTGAGCAGCTCTTGGTCCTGACTGCCCATGCTGGGGTGTCTTCAGGGCTCTGGGGCACAGCATCATAAATTAACCCTTGTAAAACTGGCCAGCCCTCCACAAAGGGCTGAAGCTCATTTAAACCTTGCTAAGACCCAAATGACACTGACCTTTTCCAGCCACTTAGAGCAAATGCCGAAGGCTGTGGAAAGCATTCAAGCTGTTTTGACAGCTCCAGTTTCCTTTCTTGGGGGAGACCTGCGCTGATTTCTGTATTATTATTTTTTAACACAACACTTCATTTCAAAAGCCTGAACTAGAAATTCCTTCTACATTAAAAGCAAAGCTCCTCTACTTCAGTGAAGGTTGCTTGGGCTCTGTTTCTGAGGCCAGGATTTTATCTTGGTGCTGGTTTCCATGAGGCTGCATGGGCCAGCTCTGCCCTAGCATGAGTGCAGCCTGACCACTGAGCATCACGTGTCACTTGCTGAAGGGAGCTGTAGACCAGCAGCCCAACTGATTGAATGGATTAAAACAGGCATATAAACTTTGTCCATAAAATAAGGTAAGATTGAGAAAAGTTTGAACATTTGTATTAAGTATTTTCTGTTCAGAGCAAATCTGAATCCTGAAGCTGCTTCCAAAATTCTGTTAGCTTTCAACCTGTCTTTCTCCTATAGAATTTTCTATTTTAAGTAAATAGCACAAAGTTAGCTCAGAAGGGAAAAGGTACAAGTGTCACTGTTCAAAGTGTGCTTTATTGCTTAGATATTTATGGGAGACATTCAGGAAATGAGTAAACGCTTGAAAGTATATGTATTATTTATTATTGTAGCTGATTAATTACCACTTGAAACCTTTTGGTTGGTGTAACAGCTCTCTGTAGTCTTCACCAAGCAGTGCTTCAGCAGAGTCTAGTGTGGCATTTGTCCCAGTTAAATGTTGCAGGAGATGCAAGTGCTGCAGTTGATTTCAGGACGGTGGGAGGTTGAGCAGTGGAAGGTGACAGTGTGGCACTTGGTGCAAGCACCAGGGGAAGTGAGTGAGATCTGCAAGTGGACAGGGCCTGCGAGGTGCTTAGGGATGGCTCAGTCCTCCCAGCCCCAGCAAGAGATTTTGCTGGCCCTAGTTTGTGGAGAAGCAGCAGGGTGGGGTTAATGTGTCTGACTGTCTCATGAAGTGATGACAGTCAGGAGTTTAAACTTGGCTCCCAAGCATTGGGTTGCCAGCAAGGACTTCTGCAAAGCTTCTTCACTGCGTCCATAGCAGTGATTCCTCCTCCAGGCTGGAATAGAGAAGTGCATGAAAAAACAAAGTGGCTCTTACCTGTCCTAGCCATGCAGCTGGTTCTGAATCCATGGGCTCTCAGGGCACACTGGAGCAGCCTGCTGGCTGCACGTGCTCCCTGGACCCGTTGTTATGTAAGACCATGCACCAATACCTCTATTCCTGCCCAGCTTCCTGAGCTGTGCCTGGAGAACCTCTTGAATTCACATGAAGCCTGGTTGTGAGCAAAGCACAGATCCTATCCAGCGATGCTTCCTGAAGCAATACATGTCCTTAAGCATTTGCTTAGCTTTAACAAGACTTAAGCATATGAAGCATGTGTTGAGATACTTAGTTCTAATCTGCACGTCTTGAAGAACAATATGATAAAATCACAGTGGAAGGGGTGGCAGGACTCCCTCTGCCTTCAGCAAGGCAGATGTGATGCTCAGTTGCAATGGGAGGAATCCCGTCCCTTGCTGTCACTGTTGTAACTGGAGGCCCTTTCTTCTGGCACTGGCCATCCCTCCAGGAATATGCTCATTTAACCCTTCTACAAAAAAAGTTTGCAGAACGCTGCAAACACAAAAGTTCCTTCATCAAATGACTCCTCTGCGGGAGAGGAGTGAGTGGGCCTGGAGAGGAATGGAAGAGTCATAAAAGAGATGTATGAAAATTCTTTTTATGGAATGAATAATTTCTGGTCTGGAGGCGGCAGCGTCGTATTTAATTCTAATCTGGGGATTTTTGGGGAGCGCGTGATTGATGCCCAACGAGGGATGCAGGATGCTGTTTCTCAGCAGGCTGTCATTCCCCTTCTCCATTTACCTGTCAGCTCTCCTGTGGAAACTTCTCACTCCAGATGCCATTAACCCATTTCCCACAGCACATCCCTGCAGCCTCTCCCGGGAGCCAGTGGCACACGAGGGGCCCATCCGACCCCTGCAGCTGTGGGGAACCGCTCTGGCACTGTGCTGGGGCTTGTTTCCCTTGCCTGTACCTTTGCTGCACTGGTGAAAAGGAGCCTTCCTGCCCTAAGTGCATCCGTGGCTGTGCCTGGTCCCCCCAGCCCTGAGCTGGATGATGCTCCATCTGCTCCAGGCTTGGTCCTGCCAACACAATGTGCTTTTCCTTACTTTGCACACGGCCATCCCTGGCTCCCCTCTGTCCCTGACATGGCTTCATCTCCCTGGGAAGGGACTGGCTCTTGCTGTGCCTGGGTTGGGGTCCTGCCCTGCAGCAGCATGGGGGCCCTGCACAGCATCGTGCCCAGACTCTGCTGGATCAGGAAAGGTGTTGCTGGCACTGGGGCTCTATTTCCTCCCATACTGGTAGTCCTACCCTTATAAAAAGGGCTGTTAAGAGTTTTGTTTTGCTGCAGTATAAACTTCAGCCAACTCCTTCCTCTTGTCCTGTCCCCTTCATTAAGAATGTGTATGTTAAATGCTGTGAGCCCAAGCAGAGTCTCATTGCAAAGTAAACAGGAGCGTGGGACTTAGGCAGGTCTTTTGTTACTGCTGTACATGGCTTATGCTAATAACAGCTGCAGAGATTGAACCCAATCCCTCATGAGCTTTCCAAGAGTCTGATTAATCTGTTTAACAATGAATCTGGGTTTTTGTTTTGATCTTTTTCATAGGAGTTAAATTTTTGTCCCTTTCAGAGTAGCTGTGGATCATGTAAGCCCAGCAGTATTGTTTTCCTAATTGGCTTCAGGTTTACCTCTACCTATTATGTTTAAGGGCTTACAAGATGCACCCGTCACCATGGCATCAGAATGCTTCCTATGCCAAAAACACCTGATAAAAACATATGTATACGTGTGTGCACACTTCTTTTGGTCTGTTGGAAAGTGCAAAGACATTCTGCTGGAAGATTGTGTTTTTGCATGGTTGTATTCTCCAAATAGTCAACTTCGCAAATCATGCTTTTCTGCTCATGCTGGCTCTGGTTCACGTGGCTTTGGAGAGAGAAGTCTTTCCAATGAGCTTTGGGCCAGCCCCTGTACAAGCAGAATTTTGAATTTGTACTGTTGATGGTTCATACTGGGTGATGGCACTGATGCTGTACAGACCCTGACTCAAACTTACTGTTTAAAAGTCAAGATATAGCAAAGGGAGGAGAGAAGGGTGGGGAAGTAGGGGAAAGAGCACAAATTTTTAGGCAGACTAGTCTCCCCTGGGCAGACCACAAATGCTCTGGCCTGCTTTGACTTTCTGAAAAATACAGCAGCAGTATGGGAAAACAGAATATTTAAAGTGAAGATGCAGATGTTGAAGGTAACAGGATTAAAAGGCTGCGTGGCACAAAATACAAGAAATGTTCCACTATTTATAGCATTAGCTTCTTCCTCTCTTGATTCTACCTCTTCTTGAATGCACTCAGTGATTGCTTTTCATGTGTGAATGCTCGTAAAAATGGAGCTCCCTTAACAGACGTGAAATGTTTATATGAGTTAATGACTTCAGAGAGCTCTGGTTGTTTAAAACAGAGTGGCAAAGAAGGTGCCTTGGCTGCAGTCAGTGCTCCTCTATGGAGCAGATCCAGTGCCAGCAGCGGGACAGGATGGTGGTGGCTGCACACAGATCCATCCTTGGGGAGCTCTCATTATTGACTTCAATAATCTGCTTATGGTGGGGTGGGAAGGAGCCTTCCCAGGGGCTGAGAAATCTGTGTGAAGTGTGTAACCTCTCTGGGATTTGTGCAGTGTGAAAGCCTCAGCCTGAAATGGGGGGCTTGTAATTGATGGTCTTTCTATAAAGTGTTTTACCCTGGGTGTTTTCCTGCTGCTTCTTTGCTTCCCTCTGAATTGAGTGGCCAGGAAAGAGCTGTGGCGTCGTGTTGCTCATTACCTCGGGGGCAGTCCTGCTGTGTCCATGAGCTGGATACAAACGACTGAGGAAGTGTTTGCAGAGGTGAGACTGTCCTTAGGCCTCTGTAGAGAACTCCCAGAGAAAGGGATTAAGGAAAACAGTTAGCTCCTTTCTACCTGCCTCTCGCTTTCCCCAAGGTACAGCTATTTGTCTGCTCAGAGGATCTATTTTTCCTTGAATTCCCTTTTCACCAGTGCCAGAGGCATAAGTTCAAAGTGCCATGGCACCATGCTGTTCTGCAGTCCTCCAGCAGCCAGCGAGTGATGGCCAGGGGAGATGGAGGAGGCCAGTGAAGTCTTGCTGCCCCATCAAGTGCTTGGGAGAGTGGCTGGACAGAGGCAGACACACGGAGTGGTTATCCCAGCAGGGAGCAGACAGATCCCATGATGCTATAAGCATAGCAGAAGAGCTGGTAATTTTATTTTGAAGGATGCCTTTAGCATGAGAGAGAGGGGTTGTGTTTGCCTCAGTGTGAGGTGGATTTGTGTTGGAGCTGCTGTGCTCTCTTCTTAAAGGCTGCCGAGTTTTCCTCCCTCCTGGAGACTTTGTTGGTCCATCTGATCTGATTGCCATGGAGACCAATGGATGATGATGGGCTGGTGGGATGGCAGCTCTTCCCTTGATCTTGTGTGCACAAATGTCTGGGAAGGTGTGTGTGAGTGCATGTGCCATCCTGGGAGCAGCTGGGTCCTGGTCACAGCTGAGGTGTCAGGACCTCCATCCAAACCCTCTGGGGATGAGTGTCAACCCACCCATAGCTTCAGAGGTGTTTGCCATAATGGTGCTGAAAACCAGTTTATCCTGTGTTAATCTTGCACCTGCAACTGCAGGCAGCTGTAAGGAGCCTTTGTCAAGGTTTTCAGCCTTTTCATCCTTCTTCATCAGTGCTGGCAGCTGCTGCTTTGTGGTAACGTCAAAGTTTTTCTGGGCTGTTACTTTGTGTATAAGTCTCTCCATCCTCAGGCCAGCTGGTTGTGTGGGCTTTCTTCCATTTGGCTTCCAGAGGTGGGTTGTTTTCCCTTTCAGTAGATTATTTTGTGGTGAACTTGAAGTTCTTGGAGGGAAGTGGGATGTAGAAAGGTAGTCAGGAGCCATGGGCAGACATGGTCTAATGTTTCAGGCAAGAAAGATCACTGCCACAGTAGCACAGCAGCTGTGGAGCCAAGGCTGACTGTGTTTATGGAATTAGGTCCCATTATTTGACCTCAGCTTGTGAGAGGTTGAGTTGTGGTCACTGGATTTAGTGCAAAGGGATGAAAAGTTTTCCTCAGTGCCAAAGGGAGTAATGAAGGCAGAGCAGCCTTGGCTCCATGGGAGAAGCAGGAGGGTGGTAGCAACTGTTAATATATAGTCCAGCAGAACCAAATTGCAAATTCACCCCGGTGAGAAATCTCTGTTCTTTTACCCTTGTTTATGTGTAGGCAGATGCTCACAGGTCTGGCCATTCAGGTGAAAACCCTGGCTGTGTTCTTGTGTGAGTCTGTTGAAAGATTCAGAAAACCTAAACCTGCAATACCAAGCCACTGGTCATAGTGTGATGCCAGTGGAATGGTGCGGAACAACTTAAATTAGTCCTTTGAAGTTATTCCACTTACAAGTGTACTTTTTGTGCCATGGTGATGGAACACAGAGAAATCAGCAGCCCTGCAGAAAGGCTGTGCAGTGGGCTGTAAAACAGACTGAACAGACTCATCATTTCAGGGGGTGCCCAGGCTGTTTGCTGAGTACATCACTGCTGCTGTGCTTGGGGCTGAGATGTGTGAGGGGCCTTCCGAGGACAGACCAGACCTGCTCACTGATGTCCTCACCAGGATTTTAGGAAGAGGGCAGAGGAACATCAGCCACAGATCTGCTGGATCTTAAGCTAGCATTTCAAAGGCATCGAGGTAAGTGTAGGGGTCTTTTAAGAGGGACTCATGGGGATTACCTCTTCTCCCCAGCACTGTTTCCTTGCCCAGGAACGTATCCCACAGGATGTTTGTGAAGATGAGCAAATTTGAGGCGCTCATATTCCTTCAGAACAGAGATATTTAATCCCCATAAGTGGTTTAACTTAATGCTTTTGCAGCTTCTTAAGAGAGCTTTTGTGAGAATAACAGGAGGGCGTTGGAAGCATTTGGCTGCGGTCCTGGCACTGCCTGCACGGAGCCCCGCTGGCATCCTGCTACCAGGAGCTGGGCTTGTGTTGGCTTTGCAGGGGTGCTGAGCTGCACGAGTGGCTGGTGCCAGTACAGCTTAACTCAAGTGTTGGCCGAGGCTGGAGACACCCCCAAAGTTGACTTTCAGAGCTCCGTATATGCAGACTTGCCATGTGGTTTTGTTCTGCTGTTCCAGCACAGGGCTTCCTGGAGGTGCTCTACCATAGCATGACAAGATCAGCTGCAATTACCCTGGTGTTGGAAACAAGAGCTTCTTCCTGGCCTTGGAGTGCTGCTGCATTAATGTATGAAATGGATAAATGATTTAGGTAATGAAAGGACTTGGATCTGGCCATGGATTGAGTAAGATTTCCAGAGCCAATGTGCTTACTCATCAGATGACTCATGTCTTAGTCACTTTTAGAATAAGTGATTCTCTTTTGGGTGCTTCCAGAATGGGATGGGTGGAGATGAGCTGAAAATTTCCACCCCTGCTTTTGATGTTTTTTTTAATAGCATCTAGAACATGATGGAATGGTTTATCAGACAGAAGAGGAAACAGCTCTATCTTGTGAGTACGGCGTATCCCAGGAGATTTGTGTGAATTCCACAGCAATGTGAGACTTTAATTTCGCTGTTTGCTTCCTGGTCAGGCAGAGTGATCTCAGGCTTTAGATTAGACTGCCCAAGCTTTGTTCCCAGCCTACTGTAGTGAGTCTCTCTTGTGGGTAGGTGTAAGTCTGAGCATATTCTCAAACTTGTGTGCCACCAGCAGTGCTTGAAAGCACCCTCAGATGGAAGCTGCCCCCTGAAACTGTCAACATTGCTGTGCAAATAAAACCCTGTTCTCAACTTTTATTTATATATAATTACATTTTTTGTATTACCCAAATATTGATGAAATTATGATTTTATTCATAATTGTAGTCAATATTAAAATATTGATGAGTTGTGATTGTTCAGAAGCACGCACATGTGTAAGCAAGTGAATAGCATACCTGAGAGCCTAGGGAAATTCCTTTGTAATCCACTGTAAGCTTTATATAGGAAGTAAACCTATTGGGTTTTTCTTCTTCTTTCTAATCTTTCATCTCTCTGATCTCACAGTCATCCTGCAGCTAGCATAATGTAGGCAATTCCTGATCTAATTCCTGATTAGTGTAGGTTCCTGGTGGATCAGTTGAGCTCAATTGCACAGGCTGATCTCTGTATCTTACTTGACCCTGAGGCTGGGCTGCAGCCAAAGTGGGAGAGTCGTGCAGGGAGTGATGTGGGGCTTTGCTGCTGGCTTAGGCATAGGCTTTGCTAAGCTGGATGTGGCTGAACTGTTATTACTGCTTCAAGTGTTGAAAAGGGGGATGCACTGACTGTCAGAAACAGGTCTGAAAGCATGAGCCCAGTTTTGGTTTGTGTCAGGAATGATGATGTAGTGTTGTTATAAAAACCATGCTGGTGTTAGATCTGCTCTTACAAAGGTGTGTCCATTATAGGAAGAGTACAAAGGTGCATGAAATAGGCAGAGGTCGGGAATCATAAATTTGGGATTCTCTCACTGACCATTGAGGTGGTGTCTGGGTGACCCTGAGCAAGAGTGTCTCTTCCTAATTTCTCTGTGTAAATGTGGCTTTGGCCCTTGGTGAGTAGGCACTGTCTGTAAATCACAGGTAGGTCATGGCAGGTGACAGGCACTATGGAAATGGATTAGGAAGATTTTCAAAAACAGCTGAAGAATTGGGTTTTATTGTTAAACAGAACTGGTGAAAGGAAAGCTAAAAATAGTTTTCCTCTGTGTCTCTTTTGTCAGGTAATAGAGAATAATTCACACGCTTGTAGGTTTTCAGTTTTCTATAGGTGTCTGTGCTAGATCTCCTGGGTCACAGGTGTGGAGGATTTTATCAACGGTTCCTCTGAGAAGTCAGTCAAGAGGAATCTATCACTTCCTCAAGAAGTTTTCTAGTTCACATTGTTTCTTAGTTGCAGAAGAAGGGGTTTTTTATGTTGTATTTTAAAATGTTTTTAAAATTTACCTAGCTAATTTACCGATTGTTGCTACCCTCAAGGGCAAAAGAATGATACTAATACATTATAACAGTATCCTAATAGTAATAATAATTGTAATAGTAATAATGTTGGTGTTTTGCTGTTGTTACTGCACGAAAAGCCCTTTCAGATGAGGATGGTTCAAAAGCTGCCTCCAAGTGAGTCACCTCTCCTCCCTGGCCACACAGAGCTTTGTGTGCTGCAGTGTGCACTGGTGAAAGGAAGGAAGATGGATGGAGGTAGACCCCACCTAAGAGGATGGGTGCAATGAGAATTATTTCTGATAGTGCCTTGACAAGAGCCCTGCTAGCCTAAGAAAATTCAGATGTGGAAGAAAATGTTGTTGTCCTTCTCTCCTCCTGGGAAAGGAGCCCTGGGATGGCTCCCAGAGTTACTGGGCAGCTCTCTTTGAGACACATGTGAAACACATTTACCCAGACACTCCTATGAGCATTTCCACATTTTTTAGGCTGAGATTTTCTCTGTTGTTCACGCTTTGGCACATGTGTGATCATCCCTTCTGATGTCCTGAGACCACAGTTAAAGTTCAAGAATGTGTTTAAGTGTTTTGCTGGAGTAGAGCCAACATCTCCATCGCAAAGAGGAGCGGTGTGTTGGGAAACTCAGTGGCTGCATATGGACTAATTGTTCTGGGATGCAGCCTGGAAGGTGCTGAGCACTGTGGCTGGCAGCCAGCAAGGCTTTTAAACACATGCTTTGCTTAGTTTTTTCTCGTTGTTACCAGTCTTGTTCTTTGATTTCTTTTCCCATAGCAACTGGAGAAGGATATCTGAGTAGCCAGAGCAGTGCAGTTCATTTGCCAGCGACACCCCGACCTGTACCACAGGGATGTCTTCCAGGACATGGGATACAGCTGTTGGGATCAGGTATTGCTACCAGTGCCCAAGTCAATTGGCTTCAGAGTTTTCCTTGTTTGCTCTCTCCCTGGACATGGGGCAGATCAGGTTGTGCGAGAGATGCTCAAGCTACATTTGTAAACCACATCCCATCTTTCCACATGTATTTGCTTGCTATTGAATTGCACAGTTCATATTTCCTTACCACCCTTTCCTCTGAGACTGTGTTTGCCTTTGCCCTGCCTTGGAAATTTTAGCAGCAAACAGCCAAAATCAGGTTTTATTTGGAAGTGGTATCGGCTGCATTGGAAGCACTGAAGCCCAGGGCACGGAAGAGATGAGCCCAAAAATCCTGTGGAGGTTGATGGCTTCTAAGTCTCTTGTTTTCAAGGTTTTGGCTTTGCCTGCTGTGAGCAGGAGGAAGGTGCTGCAGCCCAGGTTGGAGGTTGGCAGGAACTTTGATTCTGCAGAGATGGCCCCGTGTGTGCTGCCATCGACACTGGCTGTGTCTCTTCTGTCCCTGCCTCTTCAGCTGAGGCAGCTCCTCTGGTAGCTCCGTGTGCCTCACTGGAGCATGCAAGGCAGGACTAAACCCTGGCTTCTCAAAAACTGTCAGGACACCTCCTTGCCAGCAGATTTACTCCCCGTTCTGCTCCTGCACCTGCTGACTTGGTGACCAGAAACCTGCCTTTTTCCGCTGCTCCTGTGGTTCTGCAGAAATGATGTGGCTTTGCATCATTTCTAACACTTGAGAAAGAGCCCAGCTGATCGAGTACAATGCACAGTGCTTGTCCTGAGCCACAAGAACAGGGGCACTGCTTTGGTCTCCCAGGGCAGCCTGGAGCCCCGGGCTGGGCAGCCTGGGTTCAACTCATTCATTGGGTTGAAATTAGGGTGCCCCGGGGTAGCATTTGCATGCTCGTGTTTTAACTAAAGCTGTACCTGGGAGCTATTGTTGGCCCTTGGGTGCTGTAAAGCCTTTTTCACTCTGACAAATACTGAGTTGTCAGCAGCCTAAATTTCAGGGATAGCACTGCAGTGACTCAAAAGAGCAGCTTTCTCCCCAGCAGCCTTTGCCTGGATAATCTCCAGTCATTGACCTCGGGGCTTTGAAAGTGCATTTAGGCTTAAAGAGCTAAAGCTTAAGGCTTCAAAGGAAGTGGGAAGCCTGCTACCCTTTAGATTTCCAAGTGAGGTTGTGTGTGCACACGGGTAATTGTCGGGGTGTACCTGGTTCTGACTCCTGTGGGATCTGCTGCTCTTCCCCCAGCGCCTGTTCCCTCTGTACAGAGCCTCTGCTGCTGCTGCCTTTGATATTGTGCAGGTTATCTGAGGACATGTTTTCAAGTCTTGGGGTTTCTAAAGATGTGAGGATTATCAGAACGTGGAAGTTATCCATGTGGAAATAGAACAGATACTTTGAGCTCTGAATTTGAAGTCCATTTGTCTTGTCGTAGAGTTCACTGCTTTTGGCCTTGCCCTGTGCAGTTCTCTGCTTTGCCCTTTGCCTGGGGCTGTGCAGATTGGCAGAGTCGATGAAGACCTTCAGCCCACGGCCATTTGGAGATGGGTGCTGGGATAATTTCCCTGGTTAAAACTCTTTGCAGAGATCGCCTTGAATAGAAATCTCAAACCCGTATTTCAACTGCTGGGAAGAAGAAAGCCTGCGTGTTCTGTGCTTATACTTTTATTGTAGATTTGCAATCCTGGAACAGGTGGAAATTAATGTTTTTAAAGTGCTGAAAAGACTTTTCACTGCAGCTGGCTTACAGAACTAAGCAACTTGATAGATCCCCTGAAATACCTCCAGATCTCTCAAAGGCAGCTGAAAGCTTTCTCCTTATCTGGGAGGGAGATAAACCTCTGAGACCTGACATATATAAATGCGAACTTGTTCTGCCTGGTGGCTTGTTCCGTTTGTTGTGGATACTTTGTAAACAGTTGTTTAAACCGTGCTGGTCTGTGCTGTGAGATCTGAGTCTGGCAAAGGTGTTTGATGCTGATTTCTTTTGCTGTGTTGATGATCTGTATGCGTCCTTTCCCAGATCCCACTGTGCTGCTTTTAAACTGAACAACCAGCATTGTTCTGCAGTGATTTGCTTTCTGTCATTGAATTCTTATATATTGAGCAGCATCAGGAATTCTGTGAGCACCTGGAAAGCAGAGTTAGCCATGGCAGTCAGTCCAGGAGGTGCTAGTGGGTGCAGGGGAGGCAGGCAGGGCTGAGAAATATGCTGGTGAAATGAATAAACTGGGGAGGAGGAAGGGGATGTCCTGGAAGACATCTGAGTGTCAATGTGCGGCTTGGGCTGATGAGACTCTGCTGCTATAGCAGCAGCCTGTCTGTGCAATTCCAGGTGGCTTTTCCCCTCCTCCTTAATTTATTTAATCACTAATGTATCTCACGGGCTCTGCTGTGGAAGCAGGATGCAGTCCCACAAGATCAGCTGCCGTGTGCACTTGGTTTCTGTTCCTCAGGGTGACAGACTGGTGTGTGTGAGAGCTGGCTTGCCTGGCTGGCTGGCTCCCTGCTGCTCCAGAGCCCTGGCTGCAGGCCGGGCGTACCAGGCTTAAAAACCAGACCTTACACTAAAACCAGAGGGCAGGTGCCTTGTGCTGTGGGGCTGTTCACACAAATCTGTGCATGAGCTCATTGCTGTGAGTTCTGTTTTCAGTTCTGTTTTTCTTCTATTCCCTTTTCTTTCTCTCCATGCCACAGAGGTGCTGCTTGCTGGTGCCCTGGTCCTGCTGTCCTGCAAAGTCCCCCGAAGGCAGTGGGTAACTGCACTGACTTAGGGACAGGTTTGATTTGAATGCCTGGTCCTGCTCCCAAGAGATCAGTGGGGATTTGGCCATTGTGGAATATTAGACTTTGCCCTTGCAGACTGAGAGGCTGTTCAGGTCCTCTTGATTTCTTTGTTTTCAGTTTGTTTATCACAACAGTGATACACGTGTCTGTATCATCTTCTGTGGTAATTTTGAGGTTCATTACGGATTGCAGCAGAAAATAGCTCACCTGAGACCAATTCCTTCCCCTCAGAAAAACTGAAAACTTTCTTTTTCTTTAACCTGCCATTTACCTTGCCATGGTACAGACATTTGGAAAGCCATTATTGCAATGAAGGCCCTAAATATTAAATCCTCCCTGATTCTGAGGCAGTTATTTTGCTCATTAATCAATAGAGCCTGGTTACTGCCTTACTTGTTAGTATTTTACAAATAATCTAAGCCTTTCAACTTTCATATAATCTGACATTCTCAGTTATTTTTTGAAGCACCCCCTCATTGACTGTTTAAATCCACCTCCAGCAAGCTGTGTTCCCTGCCACGGCTGCCTCCTCTCCTGGGAATCACGCTGCCTCTCAGCCCAGCAAGTGACAGCAAACCATGACACTTCTTCCTCCTCTTCCTCCTCCTTGTCTTCCCTGCTCATGTTCAGCCCCAGGAGCCTGCTCCCTCCCTAGCACAGGCTCTGCCCTGACCCTGCATGGGACCCTCCTGTGTGAGCTGATGCTGTCCACACCCACCTCAGGCTGTAGCACCAATTACTCTTACAGGTGCTGGCTGGGAGGCTGCTTTTCGATTGGATTTATGGGGATCAGTGTTCCCTGCGCAGCATGCAGGTTGCATTTGGGGTATTTCCTGCACTCTTGATGGTGACTGGAAGAGGGGGTTGGGGTAGGCAGGCTCTGATGTCTGAGCTGGTATCAGCTGAGAGCAGCTTTGGAAATGGGATTTTGTTCTCCTCTGATACCTGGGTAGTGGTCCCCATGTTGTCCAGACTGTTGTGTGTGCGTATCAACATGCCAAAATCCTTCACATTGCTTGCCCTAGGGTCACTTTAAGTGAGGCAAAGCACCCAGGAGGGCTGGTGGTCACACAGCAGGACTGGGCTTGGGCTCTCTGCCCACACCAACCTCCTCCATCCTTCCATCCCTCAGTGCCACGGTGTCAGGAGCTGGGATCAGGCTGGCACAGTGGCCAGGGTCCTTCCCCCACAGGGGTTTGGTGTCCCTCGTCACAAGAGCAAATGGGATTTGTTATAATCTGAGCTCAGGTTGTCCCCAGAGTCAGTGTGGAGTTGGGTGCTGGGATGTACTGGTTTGTGGTCACTTTGGGCTGTTGCAAAGATGGTGAGTCACAGCACTTGGCATTACTGAAAGCAAAAACTGTGGGATATGTGGGCTGAGTGCCTCTCATTGCTTGTTCCTCGTGCTTTCCCAGCTGTAATTTGCAAAATAAAAGCAGCTCTGCTGCTCATACACTGATAAACAGCTTTAAAAGATCAAAGCAGAAGTGAATGTAGTCCAGCATCAGGATCTGATGCCCACAAGTCTTGCTGAACCTCTTCTATAAAACACAATAAAACACAGCAGCCAAACCTGTCTTACTAAAGTCATTTGTAGCCAGGGCATGAGTACAAAGGAGCACAACTCCTCTTCAGTTCTTTGGTGTTGTCCCCACCAAAGACGTGGTTAAAATGTGCCAACAGAGCTGCACTCAGTCAGATAATGCTCTGCCAGGACTCCTGTTTCACCTGAATTATCTGGAGTGTTTAATGTTAATATCACTCTTGCTTAAAGAGACTTGGCATTCCTCAGTGTTTTCTTGTTACAGGAATTTCCTTAAGTAGAAACTTTTTTCTTCAGAGTAATTTTTGGTTGATTATTGCTTATATATGCAATTAGTGTAATTGCATCTGATTATGCAAATGTATTTAACCATATAATTAGAACATGGAAGGATGAAATATAATGCAGTTGGGAAATCTTTTGTATAACTTTCCAGGCTCAGGACTGTGCACAAGGTGGTTTTTATCTCTTGAATTGTAGGTTGGTAGACTGGAGATCTTGGTTCAGCATCCTGGCTTGTTTCAAAACATATTTTAAATATGCTGTTAATTGCTCTTAAAAGTGGTTACATGGCCTTCATGGTGTGTAACTTCTGTTTTTTATATGATAATATCAGGACATCACTGCTGAGCTTAGCCTGTCTGTGTCTCACATGTGCATCTATACTTTACATCCAGGGTCATGAAAGCATCAGTCCTTCATCAGATCCAAACCCCAGATTCTGCCTTCAGATGGGATCTCTCAGGGAGAAGAAAGGGAGAGCAGGACAAGCACACCTTTGGGTGCTTATGGTCTGCAGCTCAGGGGCTGAACTGGCCCCAAAATCCCTTTGAAAAGCACCCTGCCTTTAAAAGGACTAAGGAGCAGAAGGAGGTAGAATGCTGCATTTTCCAGACCGTGGTCTGGAGATGTTTGTTGTCATTTAAGAAGTCTGGCAGGAGCAGGGGTCTGAACTCGGTTTTCAAATTTCTCACGCAGTGCTTGAATTGCAAAAGCTGCTGTTCTTTGTCATTCCGTGGGTCCTGTTAAAGCTGCGCGAGGAGCTTCAGACAAGTCATCAAAGCACCTCGCTTTAGATCTGATTTTCAGCTGTGGCACAACAGCCAGGCTTGCTGCCAAGAGCTGTGGAGAGAAGAGGGTCTGGATGATTACAGCAGGATTGAGTGATTTCTCAGCGAGATGTGGTTGTCTGTGCCCTGAAACAAGAGCCTTGTGAGCCTCAGGACAAAGCAAATGTATGGGTTGTGTGCAAAAAGCACCAGCAGAATGTTCTTATTTAGGTTGTGTTAATATCTTCTGCTTCTAGTCAGAAATTCATACCTAAAGTAATTACTGCCCCTTCCCAGGAAGGACACAGTCCGAATGGGCAGTTTGGTGTACACCTGCCTCGATTATCTCTGCAAGGACTGCAGGGATTTGCTCCTTTTCAGCTTTACAGAGCTGTAAGTTCTTACTGTTCTTTGCCTCTTGGTTTGGGCTGCCTTTTTGGCTAGCGATATCTGAAACTGGTTTTCAGAGATGCTAAGAAACTCATTTTCTTCTCCAAGGCCTGATTCCTGGCAGCAGCAGTGTGAGTGGAGATGGGCAGGAGGCAATCTCATCCTCAGATGCCCTGCTTGGTGTGCCAGGGGTGGGCAGAGCTGAAATGTAGGCCAACATGCTCTGAATTTAATTACTGCAGGAAAAATGAACCCTCTGGCTGCTCTCCCACCCCAGCAATGCGGCCCCTATGTGGCTGGTGCATTATATCTGAAGTTCCATGTGTTGCAAACCTCTTGTGGGGTTTGTGGCAGCTCAGATGTTGCTCCAGTGCGTGGCTGTGGGACCCAAGTTCCCGTTAAACTTCTCCACTCATTCCAGTGAGCTGGCTGGGCTTGGGGCAAGTGCCTCCCACATGTATAAAAAGCTGATGGGGTCAGGGTGGGGCATGTGGAATTATCTCCCTCATATCAGGGTAGCAGTGCTTGGGGGAGGCCTGCAGAACTGGGAGCACAGGAGACTCTCCAGGATGGAAATACTCCTTGTCTGTGTTGCTTGGTGTGGGGAGACAGCTTTGGCTCTGGAAGGGGCTTGCTGACCTGATATTTCTAAAATGTCATTGAAGGAGCTGTCCAGGACTTGGCAGCCCAGCACAGGACAGGCTGTTTCTCTCCTTAAAGGGAGTTTCTGCTGCTGTTGACAGCAGTCGGAGCGGATTCTTCATCGTGGCTGTGCTGCTGGGGGCAACCTCTGAAGGGAACACACACAGGACAGGGCTGGGTGTGCTGCCAGCTCTGCCCCAGGCAGGAGGGAGTTCCTGGGGGATCTCACCTGAACTGATGGATGCTGGTGATGGGGATGACATCCCGTCTGCAGGCAGCTGGTCCATGGATCATTGCCCTGATTGGAAAACCTGGCCTGATTCCTGACCTTGCTGGTGTATAGTAAAGCACAGAGTAACGCTGCTGTAATCTTTGGGACCTGTGGGTCTTGTGTGGTCAAGAGGTGCCTGATGGACGTGCCTGCAGGTGGGGTCTCAGAGTGACATCCCTGATGCTCCCTGTGGGGGATGCCAGCCATGAGCATTTGAAGCCTCTGGCTGAGCAGCAGCAGAATCATTGCCTGAGCCCTTTCTGTGCAAATTCTCATTACAGTTTTTATTCTCTGGGATTCTTTTACTGCAGCGGCCCTTGATGCCTCAGCACAGGGCAGGTGTGTTCCCAGGGATACTAAGGAGAAGCTAAGGAGTTCCTCTTAACCTGGAACTGCAACAAACAAAGCCATAAAGTCACTTTCCTACAGCCTGTAGCAAAATTGGGAAATGAAGCTGGGTTTGCTGAGGGCCAGGGCCTTTTAGGCTCCCCATCCTTTCTGATAGGAACATTTCTAGTTAGTCAAGAGGATGGACCAGGCAGTAAACTAGACTTACAATTTTTTATTTTTCAAACAATGCTTTGGAATACTTTATTGAGCAGCAAAACTAATTGCATCTGCTCATCTCCCTCTCCCACATAAAATACAGGGAGATTTTCTCCAGGATCATATTCCTTTCAAAAGAGTTTTTTGTACCGTTCTCTGCTCAGTGCCAGTCTGGGAAACATGTGCAGCCGTTTGATAAATACATTGTGAAAATCATGGTTGAAGTGGCAGTCTGCCTGCAGCAGAGGAATAGCTACAGGGAAAAATGGTAAATAAGATATCTGTAAGTAAATTAATTTTGCTCATATAAGCTTATTTGCAGCTTTTGGTTCGTGTCTGCAGTGTAATCCTCTGCTCTACAGCAAGTGTTCAGTGTTGTGGGGGATCAGCAGGGACAGCAAAGCTGCGCAGGAGCTGGTAGAGGGTGGTGGAGGAATTTCTGTTTTGCTGGGATTTCCCATCACAGCAAGGTGTGGTTGTGCCACAGCCTGAAAAACTGCAAATCCACCATTGATTTAGCCTTGCAGAAATGAATAGTTGCCTTTTGTACTGAGTTTATGCACAGTGAGACTGGGCTGCACATAACTGATTTGCTCATTTGGAAATCTTTGCTTTCCAGTACAATTTTGGAGGATTTATCAGTGAAAAGGAATCCTTCAAAACAGCAGAACCTGAAACAAAGCCCAGCTCTACAGATGAACAATTATTTTCTTTAAAGTCTTGCTGGATTTTTTAGCCTGCTTTTAGCAACACTGTATTATTTGTTTCAACACTGTATGGATTTGTTTTGATCAGATGAACTGATTTATGGGGTTTAGCTTCACTTTACCTATTTCTGTTGTCAATTAGCTGAAGATTTATTTTGCAGCCTGTGCTGTGGGTTAAAACTGAGCAAGTTTGCTTCAGCTTTTGAGGGGGAGACACCCCAGGTGCCTGGTCTGGGTGGTGAGGAGCTGCTCAGGTGACTGACATAAGCATCACTGTTTGCTGGGCTGCTCTTCCCAGTGCTCCTGGCCTTCTTTTCCTGCTGGAGCAGCATGAGACTCACAGATGTTCAGTCCAGGTGGGTGGTTTGTGGGCTTTCATGCCCAGCAACACGGGCAGATTCTTCCTTTCCCTTGCTCCCGCACAAGGGGAAAACCTCGTGGTGGGAGGAGGGAGAAGATGTAAGAGCTGCAGGCTTCAGTTGCAGATTCATTTTCCTCTAGATGCTGCCCAGGAGTGAGGTGAGCTGTCACTGTCCAGGAGCTAAGGCTGTGCCAAGGAAAGGCCTCAGGTTTGTTTCTCTGTAGGCAGAAGAAACAGCTTTTAATGCAGGGTGGCCTCGAAGATTTCCTTCTGCCCCTTGGGCACGCTGGGTTAAATGGTGGAAGCATGTTTGCTCCCTCCTTCCCTTCGTTTAGAATTAGTTCTGTGATGTGCCAGCCTGCCAGGAGAGCTGCAGCCCAGCCCTTGCAGAGGGTGCTGACAACAGGGATGTGGCTGGTGCTCTCCTGGCTGTGCAGAGCAGCCCTAGGAAGCTCTGATCTGCAGGCAGGGCTGGAGACTGATTGTGCTTCCCTGGGGCTGCGAGAGTGACCTTCCCCTAGAGCCAAGCATGCATCCCATGAGTGCCATTGGGAAATGTGCTGCTCCCCAGGCTCTGGATGCAGGGAAAGCCTCTGCAGAGGGAGTGGGGTGACTGCAGCTTGCAGTTGCCCTGACCTGGTGCTCCTCGTTTAGCTCAGAGGATTTCCAGACTTCACAAAAGCATTTTTCAGACAGCAAGTCCTTGGTAGGCTTACTGCAAATCAGTTTTGAAGGATCATTGCTGGCTTGCAGCCTGGGTTTGGGGGTTTTGGAGAGCAGGGAGGTCTGGCACAGGGGAGGCTCATGCTGCTTTGCCCCTGGGTTTGTGGGAGCATGTGCAGTGTGTGCTGGACTGAACCCCACACCCCTTCCCTCACTGCTGAGAGCCACCCCTACTGCCTGCACCCTGGCTCAAAAGGGGATTTGTGATTTGGGATTGAAGGGTTTAAATATAGTTTTAATAGAAGCTTTTAAAGCTGATCACATCATTTCATTACTGTTTTGAGTGAGTGACACTTCTGTCAATTTGTTTCAAGCAAGCCTGCAGAAAAGACAGGAGGGGGGAAAGGAGGTGAACAGTGGGATGTGGAGAGGAATATCTTAGATTTGGATATTCCCTCTCTGTGACACCAAGTGCTCAGCAAATATCCCTGTGATTGGCACGTGACCAAGGGTGAAGCCTCCAGTCAAGATCTTAATTTAGTTTTCTCATTGATATAAAAAGGTGCACGAGCTTGGCTGCCATGGGGGACTCAGGAGGTCACCCCTGTGCAGCAGAATTCAGTGTAGTGTGTTTAACTGAGCAGTGCTGGGCAGCTTTGAGTCCAGCTCAACCTGTGCTCCTTGGCAAGGGTTGTGTGTGTTCCCAGGCTGATGCTGGATGGGGCTCTTTGGACTCGCTCTCCCCCACCCTGTCCTCATGTAAATGAAATGTAGATACAAGTATCACCTGGCTTCCAGGGGTTTTATGCACAACCTGCTTTGAATACAGAGAACCACAGGTTGTAATATTTCAGGGTTAAGCCTGCTCTGGAATTCACTGGATGCAGGCCAGGAAGCTGGGAGTAAAGTCAAGTACTCCCCACTGTCCCCAGAAGCTGGGCAGAGGGATGAAATGATGCAGTGCTGCATCTTCAGAGGTGATTAAGTGTTGACAGCCATGTGCTGCAGAGGATCATTTCCTGCTCTGCACTGTGCTGGGAAGACTGAAATCTGTTTTAAATTGAGACTGAAATTAGCATCCAGGAAACAGCGATTTTATGCAGCAATTTTGGCTTTTGTATTGCACTTTTGTGTTCTGTAGGTCTTTTCCCGAGGAAAAGCTGATTCCCAGCATGCTTTAATCATTAAGCATTGTTGATTTGCAACTCAGTATAGCTTTCATACACGGTGGGCAGCAAGATTAACGTGTTTGCACACAGACCACAATTGTGTGGGGCCAGGGCTGACCCTAGAACCGGATTTGATTTTAAATTCTGCTTTTGGTGACTACGTTGCAAATGGCAATGTAGAAGTCACCAGGCTTGGCTGTTCTGTGACACTCTCTAAGGCCCTACAGGGCAGCAGAGACACTACTGGGGAGCCCTAAATGGCTGTGGAGTTGATGTTATGCCTGCTGGGTTTGAGTACATGCCAGAAGCTCTTGTATCCTATAAATAAGAATTCAAGAGGTCGAAAGTTCGACCCTTGACCCTCAGCTGTTGGGATGCTTCTCCCAGTATTGTAAACTGGTTGGCTGTAGGTCTGACTACAGAAAGAGAAGTTCTTTTTAGCTGTGTCACTTGTTACACATCAGATAAAATCTCATTTTTATCTCTTTTCTATCTAGCTCAGTGCCTGGGTTCGCCTTTCAGTCTGAGTATTTGTACCTTGTTTACAGCCTGCCAGTGTTTTGCCTTCAACTTTCTTGCGTGCTGGAAGAAGCCAGAAATGACTGTTGGGTTATGTTTGTGTGGAGTGGACAGTATTATTCAGTTTACCTCTGTTTGTGATTCCTTTCAGATATTTCATGGAGCCTTTGAGCACTAACATCACTGCTCTCTGTGTTACCATCTGAGACCAAACGAGCTGGACACAGCCATGGGAGACTCTCCAGCAAATGCTGTGGTTGGAGGCATGGACACACAGACTGAACTGGTGGAGAGGGTGGCAGCCATAGATGTGTCTGTTGTCCCAGACAGAAGTGACCAAAATGGTGAAGACAACCCTGAAGAAGACACAGTCTTTTCTGATAACGTAAAGGACATCCACAGAAATGGAGTCAGCAGTGATGTGGGAATCAATGAATTTTTGCCTTCCCAACAGTCAGAAGATGCTCACTTGAGGCATGTTCCCAAGAGACCTCTAACTAGGCCTGGTCTATCAAGTAGGAAGTTGTCCCTTCAGGAAAGATCATCAGGAGATTATTTGACTTCTAGCAACACTCCAGGTTGTGGTCCTTATGCCACAGGGCCATCGCCACGTATAATGAGGAGACCAACGATAGAGTCCAATCGGGTCTCCATATCAGACTCTGAGGTAGGCATGTTCTCCCCTACAGCTGAGCTGTTGAGGTAAGGTAAGTCTTTCTCAGGTGGTAATGGGAGCCTTCAGTTTTCTGGAGTAACGGATCTGAAAGCATTGTTATTTCTAAGGAGGGGAAAAAAAATCCCTGCAACCAGGGATCATATTAGCTTGGAATAGGAGAGCTCTGCTGGATGTAGCCCTGGCCCTGACATTTGGCTCCTTTAGCCCTCACCTGCCTGGGATAGTCTTGTTAAGGGACCACAACTCCTGTGTCATGGTAGCAGGCAGAAGGTCTTCCTGGTTTTTCAGAGAAAGGGCTGTGGCCAAATGACTTTGCTCTCATGTCCCTGATGTATGTGCCCTTCGGGAATTCACAAGTCACAGCAGCTTTGCTGATGGTATTTTATGGATTTAAACTTCTGGAGATTATGTATCTGCTATTGTGTTTTGCCATAATTGAAGGCACAATTTAATTTTATAAAGAGCTTAAATGCCTGGCTCCTGTCAGGGTTTTCTTTTGTCTTTAAAGCATTTGTAAAAGCAGTGGTAATGCAGGGCTGTGACCCTACTCTCCTTCAGAGGGGTGTCTGGGTGGCTGTGGTTGTTCTGCAGCTGGTCCCAGACCTGCCCTGGAGGAGCTGTGACATGCTGTCAGTGGTCAAGTGTCTCGATGGAAGGGGGTGATGGTTGCAATTCCCATTGCTGGATGTGCTGTGGTGGGGAGGACAGGGAGCAAAGGGGGTGTTTGGATCACACTTCTCATTGTCGTGACCTAGATGCCTGCAGCAATACAGGGACCCAAATCACTGCAGGTCAGACTTCTGACAGTGTGGGTCCGAGGAACATCTGTGTGGCTTGGTGTTTCCCTTTTGAGAAGTGAGTGTTTTCCCCTTGCACATCTGAGAGGATGGTGCTGTGCACAACCAAATCAGCCTTTGTTTTCTGTGGAGTTGTGCAAATCACATCAGCTGTGGGATGGGTGGTGCATCCCCAGCTGATAAGAGGATAGGTGCAGAAGGTGCACTGCAGAGACTGCAGCTTCTTTGACAGCAGCCTTATGCTTTAATAAGGGAGACAGGGAGGGAAAGGAGCCAGTTCTTGGAAGCAGGACGTGACTTGAGTGCCAGCTCTCCCACCCTGCAGTGCTATGACTGTGCCAGGAGTGAGGCTTTTCTGAAATCTTTCAACGTAACTGCAGTCAAGTGTGACTGGCACATTCCCATCTGCAAGCAAATTCAGAGTACTCCATCTCCTCTTCCAACAGCATCTGCATCCTGGGGAGCAAGGGTTGCTGCTTGGGGGTGGGAAATGCTTAGTTTGAAATGCAGATGTGGAGCACTTGTGTCCCTGCTCCTGCAACAGCTCTTTACACAGCGCTGCCTTTTTCATGGTCACTTTGATACCACTGAGAGAGCACTGCTGTGGTACAGCCCAGCTGCTCAGCAGAGCTGTGCTCATTGGAAACCATCATTCATATTAATGGAGAATGGCTGTGGTAGGAGTGGGGTGGGAGCCTGGGCAAGCTGGGAACATTCTGAGGTGGGTGCTTGCCCTCACAGAGGTGCTCTCAGGAGCTGTGCTGCTCCTTCCCAACTTAAAGGGATAGCATCTGTATCCCACAAGGAGCAGAAGGATTAGGAAGATGCATGCATGGATACAGGGTTAAATTTGAGGCTGGACACTGAATCATGAGCAGTGTGTGTCAGGTGTGTGACAGCAAGGGGAGTGTGCAGCCTGCACACAGCCCAGTTCCCGTGCCCAGTGTCACACTGCTTCTGCCAAGTGGCTGTTAAAGAGTTGTTGTGTTGGTGGCTGTGAGAGGCACTGCCAGTCCAGATCCGAACTGTGCAGCTGAGAGAGACAGCAGGAAATTCTGAAAGAAATAGACAGCACATCTTTTGTTCTCCGTCAGGGATTCTAAAAGTTACCAGGGTCTCCATGTTGAGGCTTTTGGTCCTATTTGGGATAAAATCAGCCCGTGATGAGAAATACAGTCATGGTGCACTTGGCAGCAGCTGCTGCTGGGTGTCTGTTGGTCACTCTGATATGCAGACCCTAAGTGAAGAGCAAGGCTGGTGGGTCACTGCAAAGGGCTCTGTGGGACACCTTGTTCTAGGCAAGCTGCACATTCATATTCCAGTCAGTGCCTCTCACTTGCTTAAAGCCATTTTGGAGTTGGTTCTTTCCCCTTGCATTGGGTGTCTGACATCCTCAGTCAGTGCCTTTCAGTAGCAGAACAGCCATTGCTCCAGCTCGTGGCCACTGCCCAGGTCAGTTACAGGCTGTGCAGGAGATGATTTTCAGCAGCATTCAGGCTTTATCAGTACCCATGTGCAGGCACTGACTGTCAGGAGCAGAGATGGATGGCACAGCTGCATGTCGCAATTTCACAATTTCCTGTTGTGCTGATAGCCATCTCAGGCTGAGTCTGCCTCCCTCTCCAGCAGGATGGCAGCTCAGTGCCTGGCTGTCTGTGATGCTGTATCCTGGCCTGATCTGGAGAAATAATGGAGAGATGTGCTATGTGGAGACAGAGTGTGGGGATATGGAGAGCTGAGTACTCTGCTGTTCACTGATGAATTGGGGAAGAACGTTGTGTTCTCTTAGAGAGACACTGCTGAGCTTTTTAATGCTGGTTTAATACTTGTCACAGACTGGCAGGAAAACTTCTGTTCTGGGATCAAGAGGGCCAAAAGGTGAAGCTGAGCCTGTGAGGTGAGGGAGGATTTATCCAGTGCCAGCAGCAGGCAGTGGGCTGGGGCTGTCCGGTCACTGGGACTGATTCCACAGACACACCTGCCTTCTGAGCAGGGCTTTTGGATTTATTATTTAGGCAGGTGGTGACTCCTGGGCTGGCAGGGCTGCAGCAGGGCTGAGGCTTGTTGTCTTGCACAAAGACTATTCCCAGAGACACCAATTAGCCAACTGCCCTTGGACAAAGAATTGGCAGCTGCTGGTGTCTTGCAGCCACTGCTGACAAGTCTGGATCTGCAGTTTTAACTCTGCAAGAGAAGTAACATGTTCTGCTCTCCCAACAGCGTTATTGTATTCTTAATTAACCTGATCTGTCATTTCTCTATCAAAAATTGATCTGTAATTTTAAAAGTTCCCTGTTTGTTCCCCTCCTTTCTTAGATTATTTATGGCCTATGGCCAGGAAGGTTCTCTCAGTGCCGCTGTCCCTGGCAGGAGTGCCTGATGGGATTCCTGTTGCCTTGCTGCCTATCAGTGCTTTGCTCTGACAAGGGAATGGCTTTGCCTTTAGCTGGGCACAGAAGCGATTAAGCTGAAGCTATTAAGGGTGCATGAAGCTGCAGAGCTGAGGCACAGGCCCCAGAGTTTAGGTTGCTGGCCCACTTTGCCTCTGTTGATGTGGCCTTCCCAGCTCCTGCTTGGTGCTGGCAGCAAGGCAAGAGGAGAGATTTTCCTGAGGCTGCTAAAAGCACCTACTGCTTGGCTGCCCAGATGATGCCCTGGCGTTTGTATGTACCAGGGGAGGACTCTCTGAAGGTGTTTTTACATGGGCATCTTGTCACTGTGTGACTGGCAGAGCTTGTCCCATCTAAAACAGCAGGTCTTGGATCTGTGAAAGGGGAGAGGTGTTGCTTGTTGGAAAGTGGCATTTGAAAGTGCAGTGCTAGTGGGTTTGTTGGTTTTTGGGGTTTTTTTTGTTTAATTCTGCTGTCCTAAACCAGCCTTTTTAGGTAGCCAAGAAAATCGTTCTTGAAGAGTGGCTAGGAGAAGAATAAAAGATGTCTTTTTTCAGGCTTTCTCCCCAGACCTGCCAGCACAGTTAATTGCTTTATACAGTCTCTTCCAGTTGAATTTCCTTTCCCTTTCACATGTTGCCTTTCTCTCCCTGCATCCCATCTTCCCTTGCCCTGGTGTCCACATGGTCTCTCCACCCTCTGGGATCAGTAGGAGGCTGTTCCAGTTCCCTTGCCGGGGTGTCCCTGCAGTCGTGGTAATCAGCTGGAGCTGCGTGTGCTTCAGCAGGAGTGGGGAGGATGAGTCAGCCCAGTGCCTTCTCCCTCCTCAGATATGCTCCTGGCTGTCAGATGCAGGGAGGAGAATGAGCTGACAAAGGGAATTTTCCTATGCTGGATTTCCATGGCTTACTCCAGAGGCATGGAAAATAAATCACTTCTTTGTCCTTTCTTTCCTTGGCTTTCCCCATTTTTATCAGCCCCCTGCTTGTTTGGCCAACTGGTTTGAAGCAACTGGTGTCAAGAGCTGAAAGGCAGTGCCTTGGTGCTGGGCTGATCCAGGTCTCCCACTCCTCCAGGGCCTGGGAGCTATCTGGTTTTCTTCATAAAGTGATTTCCTTGCCATGCCCAAAGGTAAACTCAGGTGGGACCAGGGCAGAGGCAGGAACTGAGCTCCTACTCAGCATGGGCCGAGAGCTTCCCCTTCCAGCCCCACAAGTGCCCCAGATGAATTTCTTCTAGAGGCCTTACTGTGGTGCTCAAACTAGAGCTCTTGAAAAGATTAAGGGTACTTTGAAAACATTTTTTCAAAGAAGACTCCCCCACAGGCATTGCTAATTTCTTTTCCTTGGATTAATTAACCTTTATTTAAAGTTGCATTTCCAGCTGTCCAAGGGTGAGGTTTGAGAGAAGGAGAAAGCCCAAAGCTGCAGTTGGAGAGGAGTTGGGAAGGGTCTGCTTTGGTCCCATAGGTCCTAACCTCCTCCCCACCCTCCCAGTGATATCCCAGTGGCCCAGGAGGTGCCCAGGCTCCTGCATCAGCCCTGGGGTCTTGGGTGGGTGAGCTCCAGTGCTGTGCTCTCTGCCCGGCCATGGCCAGTGCAGTGCAGCAGGGCTGGACTTTTTTTTTGCACTTCTTTTTGGATGTTATTTAAAAATCTGTTTGTTTTTCTGACCACCCTGAGGTCTGGGTTCCCTGTCTGTCCCTCTCTTTCCCTGAACAACTTTCTACTTTGAATTCAGTGCTGCCCCTAATACCCATTTTCTGGCTTTTATTTTCATTTTGCCTGTTTTCAGAACTGCCTTCACTTCCCCTTCTAGGCAGGATCAGTTTAAATCAGTGTTTCCTTATTTTTCTCCCATACCTCTCTTTAAAGTGTATCTCTGAATTGCTGAAAATTCTTTTCAGATTGGGGAATTTGGCTTTGTTTAGGGGGTAAGATTCTCCATTGCAAATTTATTCTCCCTTGCATGTATGTAGGCAGTCTGATTGTTTTCAGAAATGTCTGATTTTGGAAATCGGCTCTGGTTCTCCCTTCCCATTCATGCATCTCCCCTGGGACAGCAAAGGCTCAATTCTCAGTTTCTCAGGGTTTCTGTCACCCAGTGGTGGCCACAGTGGGTTTCTGGAACTGAGCCTGGGCTCTGGACTGCATTGCACTTCGTGATTTTTGACAAATTTTTGTTTTCTGTGGCATTGATTTTTCCCCCTTCCTCTCCTGACTAATACCTTGGACATGTTAACAAAGGGGGCATCTTGTTTTTTAAGGCAAAACAATTATTGCACTCAGTCTAATTTGGTGACAGCTTTTCATTAAAGGATCTCATTAAGGTTCTTGCTCTATTTGTATTTATCAGCAGTTGCAAATACATTGGCGTGATGAAATCAAGAGAATTGTACAATGTTATCTTAAAGAAACACTTGGCCCAGAGATAAGTGTTTTTCTCTGATAAAGGAATAGTACAATTATCCCACTTCCTGCAGGAGAACCAAATAACAGAAAAACAACCCTGCCAGTCTGCAGCAACACGTGGCAGGAGTCGCTTCAGCGGTAAATTATGGTCTTTTCAGCAAGAGGAAAAAAAAAGTAGAAAGCACCTATAATCTGGTTTGATTTTTGCTGTGTTCAAGTGCTGGAGGCCTGGCAGAAGCTGAGGTGCTGCTGCTTCCCACCAGGAATTATCTGCATGGAGAGCAGCAAGGGTGTGGGCCAGGTAGGGATGTGGTGACAGTGAGTGTGCACTCTGCCCTTCCCTTAGAGCCTTTCCAGGTGTTCCCTCCCAGTGTTTATCCACCCTTGCAAAAAACTGTCCCTAAAGATGACGGTTCTGGTGTCACAAGCTCCATCTAGTAGCAGTGAAACACCAGGGAGATGCTTCAGGTGATCAGTCTGGTGGGGATAAGAATGGTAATTTCTGGTCACAGGTAAGAGGGGTGGTGGGAAGGTCAGAGTCAAAGGAATCAGTGACTTGGACACAGGGATAAGGCACAGTCCCTCCTCAGTTGCACTGTGCTTTGTGAGGAGGTTTGCATGCATGAATGGATGGACCGTGTCCCACACAAACGGCTCTGCTCCTTCTGGGGGGAGGGAAAAGATGCCACCATGGCTTCCTTGGCACTCTGTGAGCAAGAAGCAGCAGAACTTGGTGCTTTAGAGATGCCAGCTTGGCTTGAAACAAGATGTTGAGTGCAGAGCAGAGTTGATGGCTGCATATGAAAGGCTGTATCCACTGCGAATGACCCCTGCTCAGGGAGGAGGCCTGGGAGCAACACCTGGTCATTTCAAGCTTGCTGGCTTGAAGATGTGAGGTGGTTGGAGGCTTTCTTGGAGCAATGGTCACTTTTCCTGCCTGTCCCAGCTGCTCCAGTGGGTGTTTCACCCTCTGCAACACCGCAGTTTTCACAGGAGCAGGTGAGGGGTACAAAGCTGAGCACAGGCAAACCAGGACAGGAGACATCATCAGAAAAGTGTTCCTGCTGAATTTGTGAAAATCAGCATGATGCAAAGCACAGCCTCACACTGGGAAGTGAATCTGCTGGCACAGTGTTTGCAGGGGCAGTTGTCCTTCCCGTGTCCATACCCTGGGCTCCTGCATGCTGCCCCCTCCTCTGGGGAGGGACGTCCTTTCAGGGGCCTCAGGCCTGACATCCTGGCTTTTGCTGGGTCATGCTTTCTCCTCTCTTGGTGCTCCTAGATGGATTAGTTTTTACTTTTGGAAAGATATGTGCTTTGGTAGCCACAGCAGTAATACACTTCTATGGCCCCATTACTCACAGTTGGCTGCTCTTCCCTGTCAGGGAGGTGGAAAAAACTTCTTTCCCTGGCAACAAGATCAAGATTTAAACCATTCCTTGTATTCCTGACAAGCCACTGCTTGTAGGCTTTAAAAGTCATCAGTCCCCCATTTCTTTACTTTTTATTGTGATGATTTTCTTGAGCTAGGAGCATTAGGAATGTTTTCTAGTTGGTGATGGAGATAAGTCAAAATTATCATCTCCCACACCTGTGCTGGGTCCTGAGAGGCAGAGGTGTGTTGCTGTCAGGAGGAATGCTGCCTGGGGCAGGGACTCTTACACACCTGTTCTTAAAAATGGACTGAAGGCATCTGGAACTGCTTTTATGTTTTGGTGCTGCTTCTGTAGATGGCAGGGCTATTTTGAGGTTTATGGGAAGGCTGATCTACCTGTCTGCGTGTTTTATATCAGCTTTGTTCCCAAAGAAGTGCAGAGACTGGCTGTGAATTTCCAACCTGCTTTAGTGCTAGACAATCTTGCTGAGAAATATTCCAAAATGCTGGCTGGGGAAGTGCATTCCATCTAAGGCTCAGCCCACACCATGTCCTGGGATTGGAAACTCCTTCTTTTCCTCACCCCACCAAGTTTGGGGCTCTTCCCTCCCCTGCAATGCAGTTCAGTGCTGTGTTCAGTGAGAACCAAGGCAAACTCCACTGCTGGAAGTGCTGCAGAGATCCCGGTAAGAGCTCTCCAGCTCTTTGCCAGGAGCTTGGCTGTGCAGCAAGGTGTGTGCTGTGCTGTCCCCCACGGCCCCCTCCCAGTGCTGCTGCTGTGGAAGTGTTTTCCTCTAGGCAGTCCAGTTCTGCAGGAAGGGTGGGTTTAACATCAGGTGGCTGCATGGCATTTCTGTTCCACCTTGTTTTTCCCCCTTCGCGGCTCCTGGTCTGTGGAGGAGCTCAACCATCATCCCATCCCCACCCCATGGGGTTTCAGTACTGGCTTCCTTGCCAGCAGAGATCAGACCTGCTCAGGGGTGATTTATTTTAGCAAATACCAGATCAGCTGAAGGGAGTCCGTTGTTTGTGTTGCATAGCAGAGGGACTTGGCTTTGTGTCTCTCCTGGAAGAGCAGCCCAGGATCCAGGTGAGGGTTCCTCTGGGTGCAGCCACAGCCATTGTGCATGGCCTCAGAGTGTCCCTCTCTTTGCCAGGCTGATGTTGGGAAGGGCACAGGTTCATGCTGTGACTCTGGGGTGGATGCTGAGAGCTTCCAGGCAATGAAGCCCTGGGAAGCTGAGGCAGGGGTTTTCCTGCCTGGTACTGAGCACATTCCAGTAGGCAGGGTTAATGTGAGCAGGCCAGGGGCTGCTGTCAGGCCCCCTGGGCTCAACCTAGAGCAGTGTCAGTGAATTGGGGTGGTTTTACACCAGCACAATCAGAGTCAGAATTCAGCCCATAATTATTTTGTCTTGGGTTGTCAAAAAAATAAAAGCAGTGCTTATAATGAAACATACACCAGTTTAAGTAAGATTAAGTCTTTAATTATTTAGCACTCTGCCGCTACTTGAACCTGATTCAAACTCAGTCATTTCCTTTACCAATACTCTAATTATGTTCTCCTTTTGATCTGCAGGACTGTGTGCAATTAAACCAGTACAAGCTGCAGAGTGAAATAGGCAAGGTACGTACTGGGGCTCATATTGGTTGCACCAGGCTGTGTCACACATATAAGTGGGGGTAAAAAGGCTGTGCCAGCCCAAAGGACCTCTCTGGCGAAGACTCCTTGCAAGCTGTGTTTGGTTTGGGGTTTTTTGTTTGCTTTTATTTTTCCTTATTAGTTTGAGCAAGTTTTGTTCAAGGTCACAGTGGAGTTACTTCCTTTGAAATCTAAATTTATTTTTCCTCCCTCAGAAGGTGGTTAAGCTGGCTCCTTTTCAGGGTGTTTGCTTGCCAAATGTAACACTAAGAGCCTTTGAGGCATTAATAAAACACAACAAGGAAAATAAAAAACCAAACCCAAAAAGATGATCAGGGCAGATGTTTGGTCCCCATCAGGACTAGTTAAAGTTTTTATGTCATGTGAAATGCTCGTTTAATGCTAGTGTATGTTTAGAAGCTGCAGAATGATTCAGGAGAGATTCCTCTGAAGTTATTTAGAGGTCTGGGCTGGTGAGCAGCTCAGACACCTGCACATTTGGCCGTGTGCCACTGTTGCAGATGGGTGCACAAGCAGTGGTGCTGTCTGGAAGCTGTGTCTGCCTCTGCAGTTGAAGCACTGCAGTCAAAGGAGGCTGCACCCTGAGCTGCAGAGGCCTTCACCAGGAGTTTCATTAGCCCAAATGCCTCCAAAACAAGAGGCCCCAGGCTGTGGGATGGCACCCCCCACCATCTGTGCTGTGGGCTGTGCTTTTGGCTGCTGGCAGGCAGGGAGTGAGGCTGGAGGTACCGCTGCTGGCACAGCAGATGCCACCCAAGCTCACACACAGCTTCAGACCCACTTAGGACTTTTGTATGATTTAAGGGGAGTGTGAGACTTTCTCTCAGGTGGATTTGTCCCTGCCTGCATCCCTGTGGGTCACAGCAAGCAGATGGGCACTGTGAGGTCAGTAGAGGCTCTGCTGGACCTGCTGTGCTTCTGGATCAGCGAGATGGCTTGTTGGTCTCCTCTGAGACCAGGGCCTTCTTTTCAACTCTCAGTGAAGTCGAGAGAAATGTTTTGAAGGCTCTGGTGTTCATCCCCACTCATTTATTCAGCAGGCATCTGTCAGGGATGATACCTGGTCATGGTGTCATGTCTTGCTTGCATAAAATGAGTGTTTACATGGAACTTTGGAAAAACAGCAGTTTGGATGGAGCTTGGCTTCAGGCTGTCTCTGGAGCTGTGGATACAGCAGCAGCCCAGGTCTGCCTCTGCCTGGGCAGGATGTGGTTGGTGGAAGGCAGGTCAGCACTGAAGTCCATTTGCTATCAAGAGAGGTCTTGTGCTGAAAATGGTCTTGTAGTAGAATAGGAAAGGTGTTCATGCAGAATTTCCAAATTTTCACCAAAAAGAAGTCTGCCTGAAAATTTTTCTCTGTGCTCCTCACCCATGTCTGAGTTCAGACAGACACAGTGGCTCTGGCTCAGGGCAGGAGGTGATGGGCTAGCACTCAGCTCCTCCAGACATTGATAGTCCTCCAGTGCCACATGGCTCCAATGGAGCTGCCAAAACCTACAACCTTGCTGTAGGGTTACATCACCTGCAGACTGCTCAGGGGTCAGCCTGAGGCCTTGGAGTTGGTTTTTTCCCAGCTGTGGTCTACCAACCTCAAGCAGCAGGAGGATGAGGTGAAGCTGCTGAACTGACTGTGCAATTCCTGTTTATTTTTAGGGTTCCTACGGTGTTGTGAAACTGGCCTACAACGAGAACGATGACAAGTATTACGTAAGTGTGTCTCTGTTCCTCTTTTTGCTGCTGTCCCCCCATTGAGAGCTGGGTCCTCTCTACCTGGCTGCTTTCAGCGTGTGCACTTTGATTTGGGTGGCTTGCAAGGAGCTGAAGCTCCCGCTGGGCACGGAGCCGCTGCGCGCGGGAGGGGACCGGGTGGGTGCCTTATGTAACAGGCAGGCTGCAGAAGCATGTTGCTGATTTGCCTTGGCATTTTCTAGCTATGAAGCAGGTCACCTGAAATTAGAGCCATGTGGGTGGTGGTATTCAGCACCTGCTGTGCTTTGGAAGCCTGGCCTGGAACAAGCAGGCGTGTTTTGTAAGGAAATGGGGGCGTTTCTCAGAAGAACGCTGAACAGTGTGGTGTGGCTGGGCAGTGCTGGCTCCCCGCATCTCGCCCCCTTGGGGGGTGCCTGGGGGACACTGAATGAGGCTCACTGTCAGGGAATGAGGTGTAGGGTGCAAGACAGAAGGCAAATCGTGGGTTTTAACGAAGCCAGAGTTGGAGAGTTTCATATTCCAAAAGGCTGCTTATACTGAAGGCTCCTGCTCTGTGCTTCCCCTTTCAGAGGCAGGTGAATCCCAGTCATCCCAGCTGGGATTCCTGTGAAACCTGCCTGCAGATGTGCTCATGTCCCTAGGCTTGCCCTGTGGCTTGTTCTGTTCAGGCTGAGAGCAGGAGCTGGAGGGAAGGAAAACTGCCTTGCTATGTGTGGCTGTGCCTGAAGGCTTCTGGAAAGAGCTTCCAGCAGTTTCTGATGGATCCCAGGACAGGAATCTGCTGAGCAGAGCTGTGTGGTTGCAGTGCTGTTGAACCTGAACCCAGCACAGCCTTGCCAGAGCTGCTGCTCCACACTGCATTTGGTGAGAGTGTCCAGCTGTTTCTCCTGCATGTGGATGAGAATGGGCCCATCAGAGCACCCAGGCAGTTTGGTGTGCTGCTGCTTGTCCCTGCTGGCCTTGGAACAAAAGGGAATAAGAATATGTGGTGGAATGTAAAACATGCTCATTCCCCCCTGCTTCCCAGCTAGTTTTTGTTCCCTGACTCTTGGATTTACAAGTGACACACCAGGTTGAAAGGGTCAGGTGGGAATTGCATGCCTGTGAGTATTCCTAAGCCTTTCCGTGCTTCAAGCAGGCATGAAACTGTGGCAGGAATGTCTTGAAATGAAGGATGGAAGAGATGAGACAAAAATCTGGACAAGGTGCCCTGGAGCTGGCCAAGGAAAGGAGCCACAATTCTTTCCATCTCCTGTCCGTTCCAAGCTGACTCACAGCTGCACTGGAGCTGTTCCCAAGGGCTCCCTTTCTCTGCTGCCCTCCAAATCCTCCCTGCCATGCTCTGCAGCAGGATGGTTTGTTCTGCAGAGAGTGATGGTGCCAGCCCTGGCTTCCCTGATTCATCTGTCCCACCAACACAGGCATGCCAGGGCCAGTAGCAGAGAGTGGGAATGCATTGCATCCATAAATCTTGTTTATTTCCAGCTGAAAATATTTTTCCTTTGAAAATTGTAATCCTTACATTTTGGCACTGCCCTTCTGTTTAGGGAATCCCACTGAGCTGCCCAGGTGGGCACGGCAGCTGTCATAGCTCAACAGAGGAGACCTGGGTTAAGGATAGCATTGCCTACTGCATTCCTGTCCCTGTTTTGGATGCAGATTAACTCCATGGATGTAGATTTAGCTGGTCAAATCAAAACCAAAAGTGAAAGTCTGTGTGCAGGTTAGCCTGGTGTGTGTTAGTTAATCCCCACTTAATCTCGGTTTCTAATCTAAGCAAACACTTAAAGGTACTGCAGCCTGGGAGGGGCTCCGTGCCTGCGGGCTGTTTGAGCCTCATGCCAGGCAGGGCACGAAGACCCCCTTAGTGCCAGCACTGGAGGGATGTGCTCTTTGCTTCAGCCTGTCCTCCCTTTGGGATTGGGCTGGATCCCAGCTGGGATGCTGGGGCTGTGGAGGTGATCCTGAGAGGTGGGCCCAGGGCAGTGCTGGCTGTGGGTGCTTGTGCTGGGTGTCTCTGTGGGAGAGGAGGGGCAGGATGGTTTGTTCTGCAAAGTTCACCTGCGCTGCTGTGAAAGGCTGAACTCTGTGTCCTGTGTCCTTGTTCCCCTCCTGGCTAGGGCACTGGGAGCTGTCCCCTTCCCCAACTGCAGTCCCATGCCTGGCACCTCTCATCCTCCCAGCTACCCGTGCCTGGTTTGGCATGAGGCAAGGGTGCTGCTGCCTTCTTTGTTGTCTTTAAGCTAGTGTACTGCAATAACAAGGACTAAAACTGTAAAGAAATAAGAGAAAAAACTTATTTTGGGGTATAATTCAGAGTGTGGGTCCTGATTCTTGCTGAGGCATGGGTCCCTTTGCTTGCTCCCTTCAAAAATGCAGAGTTTATAGGGACCAAGCACTGAATATAGCTCCTGTCGAAGCAGAAGGAAAGATTGCTGCTGCTTTAATGAGTTTCAGATCTGGCCTAGAATTAGGAAAAGCTCTGAAGAAAAAGTTCAATCACCACATTTGGGAAAAAATGTAGCTGGGTTGTGTTTACTTTGTGGCTTTTTTACCTTCCATTAACGACGAGGGAGTGCTTCTAAGAGCTTTGCCCTTGGTTGCTGTGAGCACCCGCAGTGCCTGGGAGGGCTGTAACAGCCTGCTGGCTCACATCAGTGGATCCAAGGAATGTGTTAGACCATGGAAACTGGAATTCCTGCACCAGGTACGTGACCCAGTGCTCCCTCCAAGGAGGAGACCCCCCTGGAAAGCAGAGCTGGCTGCCAAAGCAGAGGACCCTGCTGCTCCTGGGGCACATGAAGCTGTTACAGCAGCTTCTGTGGGGCTCTGCCAAGGAACCCTTTACACTGGAAAGGCTTCAGATCTCAGTTTGAAGGAGATGCTTTGACGATGAGTAGGAGAAAAAAACAAAGGCCAAGTTCTGTGAAAAAGCAGCAAATAAAAAGCAAAGGCAAATGTGTCCAGGCAGAGATCTAGATTGGAATCATTGTGCTGATGGAATTTGATTCTTTGATGCCTCAGGTCATGTCTTCCTCCTATTTTCAATCTCTAAATCAGCTTGCAAAGAAAAGTGGTTATGATGAGCATTTGTTATGCTACTGCTGGAATAAGGCAATAGCGTTTAGGTTGTCAGTGGATTTTTCTTTTTTTTTTTTTAATCCTTTTTTAATCTTGTTTCCTAAGAAACAATATTTGTTTGATTGTGCTCTCTGCTTCTGTTTGTACCTAACAACCTCTGCATGGAGGGCTGTTTCCTACCAAGCCTCAGTGATGGGGAGAAATTCCTTCCAAGTTTATAACAGCAGTGGCTGAACAAAGGGCTGCTGCTGAGAAGGTGGCCAGCAGCAAGCCTTGAACTTTCCAGCCCCTGGAGGATCCACTGTGGCTGCCATCCAGGTGGAAAGGGAAGGCACAGCTCCTGTGTTTCTCATCCTCTTGCTCACATAACAACTGCTGAACCACTGCCAGCTGCACTCCAGAGTGGTGAGGAGCAGGGAAGTGATCTCTGGCTTGCTCTAACACCCCGGGCTGCTCAGCTGAGGGCTTGTGAGGGGCTGGGTCACCCGGGGTCACAGCAGGATCCTCGGGAGGCAGCTGGAGACAGGCAAGCTCCAGGACAGCATCCCTGCTGTGGTGGCACAGCGGGGTGGGGCACAGCCTGATGGTGGAATTCTGCTGATGGATTTTAAGCAGGCTTTTAAGGCTTTGGCAGTTAAGCCTGTCTGGTTTAGGATTTTCTTTCAGTTCATAGCAGATCTTTCCCAGCAGGTCTTCCCTCTCAGCTGCTTTGTCTGAGGGATGTTGTTGTTTGGCAGGACAGGTGAGGAAGGGCTGGAAACTCTCTCTGGTCTGTTCAGCATTGCCGCAGTGTGCCCTCATGCACTAGCAGAGGATTTAGGTGGTTAGTAGGGACCTTTGAGCAGCATCCCACTCCCCTGGGAGCTGCAGGTAGGGAGTGTGCACGGGGCTTCTGCCCTTGCAGTATAAATCTCTCCCTTAGCAAACAAAATGACATTCTAAGCCCTGTGAAAGCATCACCAAGGACAGGTGATAAGATCCCTTGGCTCAATCATTTTGTCACCCTTCCCTCCCACAGCTAATGGCCACTTTGCCGTTGTCATTGCCCGCAGCTTGTGGTCTGGCTGGTGTGAAAGCTGCTGTGTCACAGGCATTCCTCCTCCCCGTAAGCCCGGGATCTCCTTTCCCTCAGGCAGCTTCCCTGTGGTTTCCAGCTGTAAGGTTGATAGGAAGAGAGCAGTAAACTTAGATAATAAACATACATCACAGAAACGCACACAGTTCCTGCTGCTTCTCAAAGGGAAATGTCAAGACCCCGTGTCCACGTGTGAATAGTCAGGAGGAGGATGTGTGGAGGAAACCTCCAGGCTCCCTCTTTTCCTGAGAAGGCTGAAGCAACGCTTGCCTGTGCAAAGGGAAAATCCCTCAGTTTGGCTCTGAGCTGGTTCCTTATCAGAAAGGCATTATCTGGGTAATTAGCTCTGCCTGTGAGTACAAATGTCTTTGGCTCTGTCATGCATGTGAGCCCGGAAGGAGAGGTTTGCTGAAGCATCCCTGAGATGCTCCCATTACAGCAGCCACAATTCAGGAGGAAGCCTGGTCCTGCCAGCTCAGTGTAATTAAAGTGAGGCTTCACAGCCACGTGCCCTCCTCTCTGCTCTTGTGGTAATTAAGTGGTTCTGGCCTGTTGCATGATATGAACTTTGCTTTCTGTCCCTGTTTGAGTTTGTCAGCGCAGTGGGACAGATCCTCTCCTCTGACCCAGTCCTGCTTGTGCAGCAGCAGGTAGTGGTGCTTCAAAACTGGTATAAGCACATGCTGGTGCTTCTTTCCCAGCAGTAGTGGTGGTTTGCAGTCAGCTCGCCTCCAATGCAGTAACCCCCCCATTGCCCCTCAGGTGTCCTTCAGAGAGTGTGGGTGACAGCAGCAGCCCCTGTTCCCTCCATTTCTGTCCCTGAGAGCGAGTCTTGTCTTCGTTATTGCTCCTCTCTGTACCTTCCCACTCCCTCCAGCTTCTCCTGGGAAGGACTGTCCTGATGTGGGCACAGCTGGTGGTGATGGTTCAGTTCCTCAGGCTGAGGCCCCCAAGCTCTCAAACTTGGGAGCTTTCCACAGCAAATTGCTTCTTCTATTTTTTCCTTTTTGTGAAGCTCCTTGCCAGAAGGCAGTAATGGGATTGGAGCAAGAGGAGCCTTCTCCTCCTGGGTTGGCAATGGTTGAAAGAGAAATGGATGTACAGATTCCTTTGATTTTTCTCATAAATTTTCATTATGGAGAGATAAAAGTGGGGAGCGTAGGAAGTCCTCCAGGCTTGGTCCTGGCCATATTTGGAGGTGGTTGTGCACATCTTGGATCCTCTTTCAGCAGACCATGAGTCATTTGGCTGCCTGTATTGGACACAGAGCTGTGCTAAGTCACAGATAAGCACTTCTGAGTCTGTCTCTCAACACCATCATTCCCAACAGTTGGTTTGGAGCTGTCAGGCAGGATTGAGACACTGCATAGTGTCTCTTCTCAATTACACGGGTGCAAATCCAGAGGATTTCACTGGATCAGTACCAAAAATAGCAATCCTTTCAGCGAGCCATGAACCTGGCTGCAGTGGGAGCACTGATGGGAGTTGGGGATGCTTGGGCATGTGGTGACATTGTTGCCAGGAAAAACAACTTGGGAAGGAGCTCACTGAAATGGGTTTGGTGACCTGTTCCTGGTATATGTGTTACAAACAGGTAGTGCGCAGAGACCCTGCCTCTGCGGTATTAATGGAAAATTCCTGGGCGTTTGACTGTGTCCTGCAGGACTCCTCCAGTGTGAGTTACAGATTGGATGCTTTATTAATGGAGTAAGTGCTTAGGCTAGGGGAAGGAGCAAGTGACCATCCCAGCTCCTGGAAGCACAGACTGTTTTCCTAAGCAAATTGTACCATGAGCTGGTTTCTCATTAAATATTCATCTACTGGGCCACTCGGGGGGTTTGAGTGGCCCTCCAAGAGGTTATTAATGCACAGAGCAGATGGAGGCACAAAGACTGTTTATTAAATTCAGATTGCCTTTTGCCACTATGCAAATGCCAGCTGGATGGCACGAAGAATTACCTTGGCCCCTTCCTACGCCTCAGCTGCCTGGGTTCAGTTCCCTTCTTATACCCCCTGACAAGACAAAACATAAGATGAAGCAGCCTTGAAGTGGGTCTGACCTTGGAGCATGGCTGTAACATCACCCAAAACAGTGGGTCAGCCAGAGAAACCTGCCTCTTCCCTCAGGCTTCTGCCCCAAATGCAGAAATTGGGCTCCTTTTTCTTTGTCCATTTGAAAATAAATCAAAATTTCTCCTGGGGAAGAATGAATGTAGCAAATTCATTTCTGCTAACAAATGCTTCACAGTGCTTTTAGGAAAGCCTGGGTCAGTGTCTGTGGTGGCCACCACTAACCAGGGCCCTTCTCTGGGTTGAGGAGCGGCTTTGGCCCAGTCCCTGATACCCAGCATACTCCCAGGTCACAGCAATCAGCTCTTTGGCTCTTGTTCAGTTTTAACACTGTTTTTTCTTCTTCCTCCAGGCTATGAAAGTCCTTTCCAAAAAGAAGCTCTTGAAGCAGTATGGATTTCCACGTGGGTATCTCACATTTAGAGTCTGCCCGTTGTCCTCTGCCAAATCTCTCTGTACAAACATTGTCTGCAAGGACTGCAGAGCTTGGCCCCCTGTGAAAGCTGCCCATGTAGTTGGGAGCTGGTTCAAATGCAGTGGGTGGTGAGGGGGCAGATACAGCCACAGGGAAATTCAACGCACTCAGTAATGAGATTCTTGGCTCTGATATTTGTGAGTCTCTTTGAAGGGGCTGGCTCTTCCATGTTCGCCATTTAGGAAGCCTAATTAAGCACTGGAAGTTAGACAGGGTAGTCTCCCTCCTTTCAGAGTCTCTTCTACCCCTGGGACAGCACCTGGGTCCGGGCAGGGCCATGGGATGCCCCAGACCCCTCCGGGAAGCTGGAAGCAGCTGTTCTGAATGGGACTTGCAGATCTCAGTTCCAGGTGGGAGACTGCAATGCTTTGGGATGAGAACAAGGTGATGAGATCTTCCAGAAGAGCTGGAGGTATCTGCAGAGGGGCCAGTGGCTGTTCATCCTGTGTGCAGGTGCTGCTACCAAATGAGGAATTCCTCACTGTGCTGTCACACTTGCAGGTCGGCCTCCTCCCAGAGGGTCAAAAGCATCCTCCGGAGAGCAGCCCAAACCCATGGCACCCCTGGACAGAGTCTATCAGGAAATAGCCATCCTCAAGAAGCTGGACCACATCAATATCGTTAAGCTGATAGAGGTGAGCTGCTTCTCCACGCTAAGTTATGCTGAAACAAGTCTGGTTTGTGTTGCAACAAGAGGATCTTTCTTCAACTGCTCCTGCTTCAGCCAGAATTGGTTTAAAATAGATGTTCAGAAATTTAGGCTGGTGATTCCAAGCAAAGTCATACTGGTTATGTAGGACAAACTGCACACTCACCCTGGGCTCTGGGCTGGTGCCCAGGAGAAGGCAGCTCACTGTGCTGGTAGAAATAGCAGTGAGCTTTGAGCACTGAAACTTGTGTGCAGACAAGCCTGGGAAGGTGCACAAGTGCAAGGCTTCGGTGCCATTTTCGTTATTGACTGAGGTCAGGTTAGGACAAGCAATGCCTTTCTTGGTAGGCTGTTTCTCCAAATACAGGCAGAAGCCCAGATTTTTCTGGAGATAGGAAAATCTGTGTCCTTCAAAACCCCACTCTCTGCAGGACTCTTTAAATATTAGCCTAAGTTGTTCTCAGTGTTCTGCACCTCAGCACAGTGTACTGAGAGCGTTACTTGCCTAAAAATATTTTTTCTTGCTGGTCTTCACTTTTTTCCTCTTTCATCTCTCAGGTCCTTGATGATCCTGCAGAGGACAACTTGTACATGGGTATGTGAGTCTCATTAGCTAACAGAACCATCTGGGCTTAGGCCTAGTGATGCAAGTGACACGTACCAGGACTTGGGGTCAATACGGGATAAAACTTGTGCCAACTTCAGCAGACTTATTTTTTTTCTGCAAGGTTAAAACGCCTGTAAATGCAGCTGGGATGGAAAGGCCCCATGCAGTAGGGTAAGGCAACCTTGTGTCAGTACAGCTGTGCACATCTCTTTGCCATGGGGACACTAAAAGGACGTGACAGCTGCTCTGCCCTCCCCTCTCTAGAGTTCATTCCAGTCCCAGGGTCAGGAGGGAAGGGAAGGGTACAGGATGATTTCCTTGTCCTCCTGGTGTGAGACTTCTGTAGGCTGTGGATAGTGATAGTGACTCCAGAGTCACTCCAGTCTTGTCTAGGGGTGTTCCCTGTGACTCCTGCAGAGACACTGACCACCCTGCTGAGCCCCAGGACCTCCTAAGGGAGCAGCACTCCTGCGTTTGGTCGGGAAGCCATGCCTTGCTGGGTGTTTATGCAGAGTGTGAGGGAATTCCACCCATTTTGTCTTTCTCTCCTCCAAATCCTGAAAGTGCCAGCCACAGCCTAACCCCCATTTGGGTGAAACATTGAGGGACAGGCCTGGGAGGCCCTGAGGTGCCCTCTGAGATAGGCCAGAGGAGGGGATGGCTGACCCTTTTACATCTCTGCTTCCCCGAACTGTTTCCTGATGAAGCAGGTTCAAAGGCTGCTCCTCATGAAATAATTATGGGACACTTTTGAAGCTGCTGTGAAGAAGGACTCTGCCTAGCAAATGAAGCAATTTGCCTTTGAAAGGCCACTTTTCCCTTTGGGCTGAAGCTCCAGTGGCCTCTGGTAGCATCTCAAAGTGATGGCACTCGTAGTGGGAGGGTGGTTGAGGCTGTTTTTTGAAGGGCTGAACTCCTGGGGATGGAGGAAAGGGGAGAAATGAGGTAGAAAGCTGCAGACGGAAAAAACCAACCCAAATGTAAACCAAGCTCTACCGTGGAGTGACAGAACCGTCCCAGTGATGGCAGCAATAGCAACAGAACAGGGGGGAATCGCCTGGTCCTGTTAGCGGTTGTGCTGGTCCCTGAGTGACAAGCAGTGGCCGTGTCCCTGTTGTCCATGTTCCATCACCCCTTTCCTCTGCCTCATCTCCTGTTTGCAGAACAGGGCAGAGCAGGATCAGAAAAACACTTTTCCCCAGCCCCCTCATCAGACACACAGACTCACGTGCTCTGCAAACCTCAACTCACACCAGCAAATCCCCTTTAGTCGCTCCCACCAGGGAGTGTTTGGCTCTGACAGAGCTGTAGCTGTGCTGCTGATTGACACAGCAGAAATGGAGCAGCGTGTTCTTACAGCATGTCCTTCGCTATCAGCAATTTAGCAGAAATATCACACCAAACACCCTCCCTTGGAGGTACAACAGGGCTCAAATCAACGAGGGCTGACACCCAGAGCAGCAGCACCATGGCTGATGAATTAGCATCCGCTGTCTCCATGTACGGAGCTGCCGGGAGGGGGGATATTTGTCTGTGCTGAAGAGATGAATATTTTCATTTTGCATCCTCTGGTGTCCTTGTCAGAGGTAGGGGAAGAGAAATGAGTGAAGATAAATTGATTTTGCAGGTATGGGAATGGATATGTTTTTGTAGGTGATGAATAACAAATAAGCCCAGGCTGCTCTTGCCATTCATTCATGGTTTATTTCCTCTTCTTGCAGTGTTTGACCTCATGAGGAAAGGGTAAGTAGCCCTCCTGGGATCCCTTCTGTTGAAAGTTTTGGTGTTCATCATCAACTTCCCATGTGAAATGGAGGTTTGATATGTCCAGTGCGGCAAACCCTGTCTGCAGGGGAGGCAAAACCCAGCTGTAGTTGCTTTTGCACTGCTACAGCCTGGAATGATGTGGTGAATAGAAATGGGCTGGGAGAACATGTCCTGGTGCCAGACTCTGATCTGGAAAACAAATGTTATGACAACTCCTCATCAGGTACCTGGAAGAAAAGGTTTGGATAGGAATATTCTGCTGGGTTCCAGCCACATCATGGCTTCCTCTGTCACAAGGGGTGTGTGGTTGCATCAAGATTTACTTGCCACCTGCTACCTCGTTTTGCCCTCAGCACTAACCTCTCATGGGAGGCTGTTCTGTTGGCACATTTCTTTTGCATAGTAGAAGAAGGGATAAGGTGGTGAGAGGTTCCTTGCTGCTCTTTGCTCCACCTGCAGTGATTCTGCAGCTCTGCAGTCCCAGTGAGGTCATGATTGCTGTGCCCAGGATGGAGGAGATTCCCAAGGGGTTATTTTTCTCTCTAGCCCCATGAATAAGCTGCCAGCTCCAGTGGGTTGCTGGCAAGAGGCTCCCTAGTCTCCCTGGTGATCAGGCTGATGCCTATCCTGCAGGAGAGGGAGCTCCTGTAAACAGCTGAGGCCAGGGAACCTGTGGCTCATCCAAGTGCAGCCTGGCTGCCTCTGGCAGGAGGCAATTAGACTCCATTAGTGGCTCTGCCAGCCCTGCACTCACATTATTTCTCCCTGGTTTCAGCAACAGAGAAATGTGCATAAAAAAGGAAGGTAAGGCAGTGGCAGGAAAATGCAAATGGGAGATGAGGGTCATCTATCAAATGGGCAGCAAGGGAGAAGAGGGAAATGCTGCAGGAAGGATTTGCTGCTGGGTACTGAGGGGAAGAGCCACAGTCTTGTTTTGGCTATGGGCTGTTCTCTGCCAGGGTTTGGATTGCCAGGATGGTGTCCCAGGAGCAAATCCAGCTCCAGTCAGGGGACGTGTGTCCAAATGCAAAGCCAAGCTGCTGAGAACAGGCAGGATTAGCCCCCAGTGCAATGAAGTCTGTAGCTCCAGCCACTCATCCACAGGGGAGCAGGAGAGTCTGACTAGCTCTTACAGCCTCTTTGCCCTCAGCTTTCAGCAGGCACAGGCAGAAGAGGGGCTTTTAGAGGAGACTGTGCATCTCTCAGCAGTGGCGGCATTCAGAGGAAAGGAGAGGAGAAGCTGACCAGGTAACCTTGGCTGTTCAGGGCTGAATGGCTGAGCTCTGGTGCTGGCTGAACCCTGAGCAGCTAAATAGGTTTTCAAAGCAGTTTAGCACAATGCACTGAAAATATTCCCATTTAACCTTTGAGCCAGTGGTTCATGTCCAGATTCTGCCTCAGTGTTGATGGGCTGCACAATGATATTGTGTCAGGACTGAGCCCCAGCAGGCAGGACATCCAGTGCACAGCAACGGGCTCTGTCCCCAGTGCTGCCTGGGATCTCATGGGAATGCTGGTGCTCACAGCCATGAGCAGCTTTAACAGGAAACCAAAGGCCAGGTTCAGCTTCGTTCTTCTCCGATTAGGACTGTCAGTGAATAGTGTTTGTCTTATTTTGTGCAGACATCAGCAATTAATCCTGACGGTGATGAGGGCTCTGTGGCGCATGCTGGCTCAGGGACTATGTAAAGCCACCCGTCACTAGCCAAGCTCAGTAACCAAAGCATCACCACGTCCAGAAAGGAGGGGCACGCCTCCATCGTGTGTCACAGCACCCAGAACCTTTTGGGAGCCTGGCCCACATGGTGATGGAGAACATTTTCCTCCAGCAAGGGGTGTTGCTGCCATTCTGCAGAGCTTTGAGCTGCTGTCCCTCTTCCCCACAGGCCGGTCATGGAGGTGCCGAGTGAGCAGCCCTTCAGTGAGGAGCAGGCTCGGCTCTACTTCCGAGACATCGTCCTGGGCATCGAGTACTGTAAGTAGCCCAGCCCTGGCCGTGCTGTGCAGAGGGTGTGCCTCAGCCCCTGCACAGTTGGGGAGGGGCATCTTGACACTGGGGGGCTGTTGGATGAGCAAGAGAGGTCCCCTTGGATTTCCTGTGATGGGTTTGCTGTTGGAGGTGACCCCAGTCAGCTTGGGTTTACTCAGGAAGTGTCACAGAACCCTTAGAACATTAGGAAAATAGTGCCTCTCCTTTTTTTCCATTTATTTATTTTTGGAGACTGTCTTTGAAGGCAATAGCAGAGCCAGAAAATGGGTGTTTGCAGTGTCATGGATTGTCAGTCAGTCAGCTTCAGCTGGAACAAATCCCTGTCTGTAGCTTAGCAGGGCAAGCACTGGCCGTGGGCAGAGCTGGTAGGCAGCACAGGGATGGTGTCTCCTTGTCCACTCCCTTTGCAGAATCCATCTGAGTGACTCCCTGTCACTCAGGGCTGAGGGGTGATGAGAGCCCAGCACTGCTGTGCCCTCCCAGGGAGGTGGTGGTTCAAGTGTGTTCCCAGGCTCTGCCCAGACCTAGAGTAGGGTTCCTCTGTAGCCTGTTTGGTTATCAGCACCCTTTTTGGTGACACCTTGTCCCTACGGGGCTGAGGCCAGGTTCACTGCTGAGTGCCTGTTCTGCAGAGTACAGGGAGGCCATGATAGGTCTGTCAATGACAGCAGGGATTTTTCTAGCCCTGTTGTCATTGACATGTCCCTGCTGGCATGAACCTGGCAGGGGTGAGCAAAGAGGGGTCCCTGAACTAAAGGCACAAGGTGGAATGGTCTGTGTGCTGGCATCCTGAAAGCACTTACTGCTTCTGTACCTCAACTGCTGGTGAGCTGAGTGAGCTCTGTGCTTGCTTGATCCTGGTGTCCTCCTTGCAAACAGCCTCTGTGAGTTCAGTGATCTCACCCTGCTGCTTCCTCTGCACCCTGATACACTGAAGAATTGCCCATGATCTATTTGGGGAGGGAGAGGCCGTACAGGTTTTGCAGAGACCATTCCCACCTTGTAGGTCTGATCGTTTTCCAGAGGAGACAGCAAATATGTCGATACGGTGATCCTGTTATTACCTTGTGTTTCGATTGCCAAACAGCTTTTGATTGGATCCATTAACAGTAGCTCATAAAGCAGCTCCTAAGTCTCTTAGGTTGGATGGGCTCTTGTGGATTAATAACTAGATAATCAGGAAAGCTGGAATACAGCTTTCACAAATGAGAAAAGTCACTAGTACAGTTAAACAGGAATCCATAATGTGGACTGGGTTGATCATTGTATTCCTAGATGACCAGAAAGAGGGTAGAGGACAATGAGAGATTGATGATGGCACTGAGTTATTCAGGACAGTTGTTGTTAGAACTGACTGGGAAGACTGGCAGGAAAATACCATGATAGCAAGTGATGGCATGATAAAATGACAGATAAAAATTCATGTTGCTGACTGCAGGGTAATGCATGAGGAGAAGAAACGACACTAAAAATGCATACAATCTGATGGACTCTAAATTATCTCTTCTCACTCAAGCTTTATTCTGGATAGTTCTTTTGAAAATGCCAGCCCATTACTTAGTGACATTCAACAAGGCTAACAAGATTTGGGGAATTATTTGGAATGAAAGAAAGAAGAAAGTAGAAAATGTTATTAAGCAATTATTTGGATCTCTAAGAGTTCTTCGGTACGGACAAGGAGTATCCTGAATATTATAGGCAACTTGGCTCAGCCTGTCTTAGAAACAGCTCCTTAGAACTGGGGCCCAAGAAGGATGATCAGGATGGTCCTGGAACATCTTATATACAGAGATATGACCAAAGCCCTTGAGATGGAAAATTACCTTGGGGAGGGGTGCTGTGACAGAGGCTTATAAAATCCTAAGTGTCAGGGCAGTGCTGGACAGGAAATGAATCTTTTCTATCTCTAAAAACACAATAGCTAAGGGATAGCAAACAAAATAATCAGGTAGCCTGGTTAAACCAGAAAGAATTGCTCACCCAGCTTCACCAAGAGAGAACAAGTCTCTGAGCATGATGGGCCTTGCTGAGGCAGAGGAACATGGTTTGCAGGGTCTCAGTCCCTCTCCACATTGAAATGCAGCAAAACCTCATTTTTTGTCTAAAACCAGCAGGGAATAAAATCAGTGTTTGGAAGTCTGACAGTCCAGAAGCTTCCAGGTGCTGCCAAAATTAGTCAGGTCACCCCAGAAAGTTGGTAGAAGTGAATATATGAATGGGAATCTTGAGACTGTCTGAGTAGAGCTTGAAGGATGAAGATGCAGCTTTTTACATTCCCATTAGCATTCAGATTGCTGCAGAGCCTGTGTGCCTCAGCTGGGAGATCCAAGCTCTGCTGTGCTGGATACTGCTGCAGGAACAGTTCCTGCTCAGAGGAAACTTTGAGTTTAGTAGATAGGGAAAAAAATACAAAACAGCAAAGTGTGAGTAGTCTTAAGCAGAGGGAGTGAAATTCAACAATAAATTATAGGATGCCCAAGCACTCCCAGCAACAGGAACAATAGGATGCTTTATTTTGAGCCATTGAGTAATCACTTATTTTATTAGCAAATGAAAGTTTAAAATGGTGTTCTTTTTGAACTGCTGGGTAAATGCATGACAATTATTATATAATTAAGAGGAAAAGTGCACCGTTTGTGCATGCTGAAGGAAAAGTGTTGCCAGGCAATCCAGAGATTGCAAGGTAATTTTAATGTAAGCATCCATAATTGTTGTGTAATTTGGGAGGCTCAATAACCATGCAGCTGCTTGAAGCTCGCAGTCATCACAGCAGCAAATGCATCATTGCTGGCTGGATTTTATTAGGTTAGAAGTTGCAAACTGGATTCCTGTTGGAGCCTGAAAGGTGTTCATGGTGAGCAGGAAGGGGCTGCAGGAACCAAGGTGGTGGGAGGCGTGGGCTGACCTTTTAAATCACTGGTGGTGGCACTGTGTGTCTGTGGAGACTGGACTCACTGGTTTTCCATGGAGTTTGCCTGGATTGGAGGCCTCCTGCAGGAGGGGCTGGCCGTGGGGAGAAGTTTAGAGGGAGGCAGTGGTCCAAGTGATGAGAGCTGGGTGAGAAGCAAACTTTGCTTTCCTAGAGATACTCAGCAGAAATGGGTGTGCTGGATAGGAAATAATCATCATGCTTCATCAAAAGACATGAGGGATATCCCAGTTTGATTTTAGGACTGGGACGCGAGTATCTTCATTTAGTAAGAGCCTGAGTAAGGAATAAGAACAAGCAGACGAAAGGGCTGTCTAAGCAGGAGCCTGACTGTGACACTGGCCAGGAGTGCAGAACACGCACGCAAGTGTGACCCAGGGGAAATCCCTGCTGACTTGCACAGTCCAGATGAAGCACAGTGACTGTCCCTGCTGCTGTGGAGCTGCAAGCTCAGTATTCGAGTCACGAGAAGCTAAAACAGTTTCTGTCAGTATGGCTGAAGAAGAAAAAACCATATTTCCTGCATCCTCTGTAAAAGTCTGCAATTCTCCTCCTGTGACTGTGTCGGGGGGGGCAGTTTTGGTCTCCCTCTGCAGAGGAAGGCTTGTCTCCTCTGAGCTCTGGGGTTGAAGGGAGGGTAATGACATGCAGCTAAAGCCATCAGGAAATTCCCTTTCCAGCAGCAGCTCTCCGCAGTGAGACCTGCAGTGACCCAGGGCCCTGCATGCTGCACCTGGAGCCTTAATGAAAGGTCTGGCTTTGCAAAGCTGGCTTTTCTGAGATAAGACTTAATCTACTTGGTCATAAATATGTGTGTGAGTATTATTTCCATTATCTGAAAAGGAAATTTAAGCAAATAAACCAACAACTAAGCCAACACAGGCTCATGACTTCTGAAGAATATCTAGTGCAGCGTAAGTCCAGGGAGGGTGCACTGAAGCATCAGTGGTGTAGATGGTTTGATCTGGTTTGGCACTTGGCAGAGGTGAGTTCCTCAGGCTGGTGGAGGTCAGCAGAGCTGGGATGCAAGTCTGTGGTGGAGCTGCTGCATGCTCTGCTGTGATTGCCAGCAAGCTGCTTGCTCCCATGTGGGAAATGGGCACCTGCCTCTTCTCTGCTCCTGCCTCTTGCCTGTACAAGTTTGGAGCTCCTCAAACAGAGCATGTTGAGGTGAAAGCTACAGCTGCAAGGTTCTGGGTGTTATAAATGACACCATCAGGAGAAGAGAGGCTGGCTTGTGTTTTATCGCGTGCAGACAAGCTCTCCTTAGCTGATAAAAACCAAACAAAAAACCCTTTCATGAGCTGCAAATGTCACTGATACTGATCGATAAGGACTTTGTACAAGAGTGAGAATAATTAGCTGATGGAGCAGATCAGAGAGGTGTGCTGGAGCCTCTTAGGAAGATCAGGCAGTTTGATTTTCATTGTTGTTTGATGCAGTTCTGTGTCTGTGCTCGAGGTCAGAAGCAGTCCCTGGCACGGCCAGGGGTTTATTTTGTCAGTACCTGCTGCAGTTGTGCCCTGCTCTCCTCGTTCCCTGTGCTCCTTGGACACTGGTGTGTGTTTAGCCATGGCAGGGAGCTCTGCATGGCCCCTGTGCCTGTGATAAAGGCTGTGCCCGTGTGGGCTGGGGGGCAGGTGCAGAAGGACAGCCTTGGACATGGTTACCTCTCTCTCTCCCGTTGCTCCCTGCTGGTGTCTCCACAGTGCAAACTCTGCCAGGAGCTTGTGCTCAGCCCAGTGCTGAAGACAGAGCACAGAGGGAACCTTAGCTGTTCCAAAGGGATCAGTAGTGCTCACGGTGTGGGACCCCCTTTGCAAAACCTGGGCTTAAGGAACTTACCCAAGTGGCAGAGGCTCAATGGGTGCAGCCAGAGAGCAGTGAAACAGTGGCAGAGCTGTCAGCATCTGCAGTGAGCTGAGCATGGGATGGGGTGTTCCCCTTGCACAGCCCAGGACATCCCTGTCCTGCAGCCCTTCCTCAGCAGAGCACTGTGGATGAGTAGCCATCTGGTGTGAGCTCTGGATGGTGGTGCCGCAGTTTCCTTGGGAGGGTGTTAAATCATTTCTTTGCTACAGGGGCGATGTGAGAGTAATACTAAGCAGACTCTGCAGTAGCACCATATGGATTGCTTTTGCCCTTGGATGGGAATGGGATTCTGGTTTTAATCAAGCAGAATTCAGCACTGCCCTCAGTAAATAGCAGGATGTGTCAGTGCATTGCAAAGTTTTACATATGTAATTTTTAAATGAGGTTTTAGCAAGTTTGTAGACCTCCAAGGTTTCCAGAGGAGAATGCCGTGAAAAGCACCTTTTCTAAAAGGACTAAGGAACCACATCTCTCTCTAGCACTTCTATCTCTGCCCCCTCTGTGTCTTCACTCCCTGTCAGTGGATTTGTTGGCAGACAGTTCCCAGGCATTTGCCTCTGAGTGGAAAGGAAAGCTTGTTTAGCTCTGGAATAGCCTGTGGGATCTGAAAATGAGAAGTGTTTGTGAAATGGCTGTTTTGTCCCACCAAGGGCAGCTGAGGGCCTGAGAAGAAAGGAATGATGTGCTCAGCAGGGCTTTGCTAAGGAGCAGTGATGGCGCAGGGAGGCAATGGCAGAACTGTGGAGACCCAGACAGGAGTGTACAGATAAAAACCAGCTGGCCCCGTAGCAAAGAATGTCCGCAAAATCCGCCCTTTTCCATAGCCCCATCTACTGGACCATAGCTGGCTGCTGTCACCAACTCAGTTCAAACACATTGTACTGAAGAAACAAACAAACAAAAAAAGCCCTAAAAAGCCAGATTTTCAGTGAGACCTTTTATTTTAGGCAGTTGTTTCATATGGACTTGAATTTGAGCACCCAAGTGCAGGTTTGTGCCAGCTGCAGCAGGTGCAGTGTACCTGCTAGAGCTCTGTCTGAAATCCAGACGGACAGAGGAAGATGGTCCTTTCCCAAGGATTGCCCCCACCCTGAGAGCTCTGAATCCTCTTTTGAGGTTGTATCTCCACAGCATCAGCCTTCAGCTGGCTGTTCTTAGGCAATTGTGCTCCACGCCCAAGTTCAGGAGGCAGACCAGGCTTTGAGGCATCACCTGCCCTGCCTGCTTTGTTCATGGGATGGCTATGAGGGTTAACAAACAAGTATTTCTAACACATCTGGGATCTTTTACTGGATGACGCTGTAGGAATTCATGGGATTGTTATCCAGATGCAAATAGGCCTGAAATAGTGTTACCTTTCCACTGAAGTGAAGAATGGGTCTAATAAAACCAAATTTAACAGAGCGCTGCATAATCAGACTTTGTCCTGAGGGCTCTGTGATATCTTAGGTGGTTTCATTTTCATTATGAAGCAATACCAATCTATGCTGTGCATCAGGTCTCTCAGCACAGAAAGTGCAGGGTGTTTTGGAGCCCAGGGAAGTCATCCCTGCTTTAAGAGCAAAAACTCTTTCCAGGGAAAAGCAACATGTGGAGCCATTTTGTCAGTTTGCCAAAGCAGCTTCAGCAAAGTGCTCTGCTTGGGCAGCTCAGCATCGATTTTAACCTGGGGAGGGGTGCAGACAAGTGCATTTGCATGGGAATGAGCGTTTTTCAGCTGTTGGTGTGGCCTTGTGCATGGCCTGGGAGGGCAGCACCAATGGGATGGCCCTTCAGGGGAGGGTGCCCACAGCAGCTGGCAGGCTGGGACTTTGAGTTGTGTTTCTTCAGAGCGGAACAGGGATTTCAGATTGCCTTCATCAGGTTGGCAGCTGAACCAAATCATTTCTTGACAGATGTGAGCACTTGCTCTTTCAGTTTTTATGGCTGTGATGTTCATTTACATCAGCTGGTGCTCCATGCACATCCCCTGTCTCCTGTCCTTCTCCCTTCATGGCTATTGCCTCTGCACAAGGCAGCTGGATAGGGAAGGGGATTTGCAGGTGCCAGAAATCCTTTCAGCCAGCTGACAGGAGGCTGTGGTTGCTGTCACTCCCAGCAGCACTGTGTGTGGGTGGGACACTGCTCCGGCCAGTGCCGCTCCAGACCTGCCCAGCCACCCCCTCTGCATCTGTCCCTTTCCCATCCCAGTCTGTTATTATTTTAAATGGATGGCAGGTGTTCAAAAGCACCTGGGATGTGGCATTCCAGAGGCCAGGCTCCCTCCTGGGGTCCTCAGCCCTGCAGGCACTGGTGCTGAGTTTGTCCTCTGAGCACCCGAGGTCAGACTGTCACAGTCCCCTGTGCATGAGGATGTTCTGGTCTGGAAACGCAAATATTCATTGGCCAAATGAGCTATTGTTTGATGGCTTTGATTTTTGCAAAGGATGTGTTTCTAATTTCTTTGTTCTTTGTTTCTGTGCCCAGCAGTCAGCAGTGTCCAGACCTGCTGGGGACCAGCAGAGATGGGCACTGGGGAAACACAGGGCAGCTGGACAACTGCCCATGGTGTTCCTCAACTTCCATTAGATGGTGCAGAGGCAGAGAATGTATTTTATAAAATACAGAGTTATATTACAGAGAAAATGGTTTGTGGTTTTATTTTTTTGTGGTTTTTTTTACTTTCCTATAAGGAAGAAATAATAAAAAGCCTGCAGTACCTGCTTGCCTTTATTTTCACAGACCAAGCTCCAGGGATATACTCATATGGTCCATGTTTGTTTTTGGGGGTTTTTTTAGAGGCTTTGGGAATCGTAATCCTGTAGTATCAGGCATGGCACCAGACACCTGCCTGAAGGCAGCTTATCAACTCTTGAAGGAAAACTTCCCTCCCCCCTCACTCTTATTTGCTCTCCCTATATTACCATAATGAAATGTCAGCTTACCACCAGCTCTGCTGCTGAGCAGATGTCTCCCCCTAATTACTGTTGTTGCAGGGTTTGGGTGTTTATCTTGACTGCCTAGGCAGGCTGTTACAGCTGTAACTGCCTCCCATCACAGCCTGGCCACGCAGTTGCTGCACATCTGGAAGAAGATGTAAGTACTGGTGCTCTCCAGAAAGTTTTTGTCTGCTGGATCTCCAGAGCAGCTCTTTAATGTGCCAAGAACAGCATCCCCCAACAGTGCTTTAAACTAAGGAGAGGGCCTTGAAGAAAAAATATCTGCAAGTGTGACTTCCCCTCCCCAAGCGTGGCCTGCTGGAAAGCTGGCTTGAAAAGAGCAGAAAGTTAAATGAAGTTTATTCATTCTTGGTCTTAAAGCACAAACTGGGATGCTCCACAGGGCAGGCTACCTTTGTGGCAGTGTGTTGGTCAGGTTTGTAAAGCAGGAAAGGGTTAGACCAGCATTTTCCTCCACCCAATTCGTTATTTCCTAGGAGATATGAAAAGTGCTCATGGGGAGGTATAAAAACAAACATGCTCTGTTTGCAAAAAGGAAATGTGAAAACAGTGGTTGGAGCCAGGGGAGGACGGAGGCCAGGGGGTCCTGGTCCTCTGGGGAGGGCAGGATTAGAAGATTTCCTCCTCCTCCTTCAGTAAAGTCTCCTGGGTTTTCTACAGTTCTGCTTCTCAGGTCATTTTATGTTCTGAAAGTTGGTGGGTTTTTTATTTTTCAAGTTCTCCAAGTTCCTGAGAAATCATCCACTTTCCTACTCAGTGGCCTGGAAATGTCTTTCAACTGCAATATTGCACAAGAGGGGTGTTTTTGTTGTTTTCAGTGCATCTCAGCCTCCAAGCTCTTTGCAAGGTTTGTTTCATGTTTGATGTACAAGCACTTCAGCTGGTGCCTACGGTTGGGCTCACAGCCCCAAGACAGAGCTGGAGTCTTTGCGGGAGCCTCATGGAGAGAAGGGCCAGGTTTGGCCACAGCTCCGGCTGCAGGAGTGGTGGGAGTGGCTGGGAGCTTGTGCCAGGGTTGGGGTTTGGGGTGATGCAAAGCCCCTTGAGGTTGTTTGTCTGTGGGCTCCGTTGGGAAGCTTGGCTGTATAAAGAGTGCCCCTTTGGGGTGCTGGCACTGGCCAGCTGGTGCTTGCTCCAAGCTTGGAGCTCCACTATTCCATCTTTTAAGCTAGAAATGCCCTCTGATTTCTGAGCTCTTGGCACTCAGCTACTTGTCACCTGTTTCATTCTACCTGTGGCTCTGCCCCTTTTGATGAGCTTCACAGCACTGCAGTTTCAAAATAAACTAAAAGCGAACTTCTTTATTTGGATCCCATAAACCTTTAACACAGCATGTGGCCCAACCCATCAGCTGGTCTGATGAGGCCAAGCAAATGTGCAGAATTTGAGTGTTTTCCCTCTTGAGCAGAATTGCTTGTTCCCACTGGTTGAGCCTTCCCTGAGTTTGTGTCTGTTCTTGGCATAATTCCTGGATGTATTTCTGAGAATTGTGTCCCAGTGAGACACCTGAAAGGAATGGCTGTAGGAAATGGCCCCTCTGCTCCACTGTATTCCATCTCCAGCAGCAGCTGGGGGTGTGGTGCCTGAGCTTGCACTTTTATTTTCACCCTCCTGGAAAGGTTTCCCCTGGGTGTGTTGGCTGCCCTGGCAGACCATGCTCCTGGTTTTGGGTGTTTTTCAGTGCACTACCAGAAGATCGTCCACCGGGACATCAAGCCTTCCAACCTGCTCTTAGGAGATGATGGCCACGTAAAAATCGCTGATTTTGGTGTCAGCAATCAGTTTGAAGGGAATGACGCCCAGCTTTCCAGCACGGCAGGGACACCAGCCTTCATGGCACCGGAGGCCATCTCCCAGACTGGCAAAAGTTTCAGTGGAAAGGTAGGTCATTCCTCACAGCTGGTGTCCCCTGGGACCCCCAGGCATGGCAAAAAGGGCAGTGTCACACTTGCATCCTGACTGTGGTACAAATTAGGGTTGTTATTTAGTAAAACTGAAGCTCTAATTCTGTCCAGTCCAAGCAAAACTCACATCACTTGTTCTGTGCTGTGGGCAGACACTTTGCTGTGGTTCGCTGCCTAGGCAGAAGCCATGCTAGAGCCCTTTCCCTGCCCAAAGGGAAGGAAGCCTTTGATGCCCTTCCAGAATGATCAAGAGGCACAGGGGGCTGCTGAGCACCAAGGTCATATCTTGATTCCCTGAAAGTGAGAGGCACTGCTCAGGGTGGTGATGCAGACATAGGGGTAAGGTCTAATGGGGATTTTTTTTGTCTGGAAAACTTCTGAAGTTCTGCTCTGAATGGTGTCATTTCCTGTAAGAAGGGGCTGCTTGCTGGTCACAGCGAGGCAATGCCTGGCCCAGCACAGCCCTCATTCCTCAGGTGTGCAACAGGTACCCTTAGGAGCCCAACTTCAAAGTGACATAGAAAAGGTTAAATCTATAAAAATGGTGTTTTGTGAATTAGTAGGAAAATCCAGCTGACTCGGATCATCTGTATTGCCTCTCCTTTACTGCCTGTTTGTGCTCTCTTTCAGGCACTGGATGTGTGGGCCATGGGCATCACCCTGTACTGCTTTGTTTATGGGAAGGTAAGCTGCCTGTCAGCTGCCAGAGCCCTGCTCTGCACTGTCTTTTGACTCATTCCTTTCCAAATACAGGCAAATGTTGGAGACAAAGACCTACCTTCTGCAAGCTCACAAATCCCCCTGCAGATCAGAAGGGGCTGATGCTGTGATCTGTGGAAATGATAATTTCCTGCGTTGGTCCCTGAATGCAGAGCCATTGTTTGTGCCACAAACCTAGAACAGCATCACCAGCACCACCAGCAGTTTGTGGGGGGTTTATCCACATTGCCTGCATTTAGAAATGAGCCAGAGCATGGATAGAGGCGTAGGATTAATCCCAAACTCCTGCAGCACTTCAGCAAACCAGATTACAGAAAGCTCTGTCTGCCAAAGCTGAGTTAGGACTGATGGGGGGTCCAGTGTGGCAGAGGCAGCTCTTCAGTGCTGCCTTCTGCAAACTCCACATCCTGTCATGGCTTTTCCCTCACCTGCGGCCAGAGCCCCCACGTCCCCCCCATGCTGTCCCAGGATGAGCAGTACAGCAGCTGTGTGCAGTCTGTGGGGGCAGGAATGTTACCTGAACCTCTGTCCAAGCACAGACCGCTGCAGATCCCACCACACAGGCACCAGGCATCCAGCTCTGCGGTAAGAAGTGGACAGGGAAGGTGGCAGAGGCAGTTCATGGTCACCTGGCAGGCTGGGTGAAGTCCAGTTATGTATTCCCTAGATCCCTCTGCTGTTCTGAATTTATTTTTAATTGAGTGACTGTGTGTGGGGAGATTTTATTTATTTCTATCTCTGTGTAAAACTGGGGGGGTACAGAGGGTGTACTTGTGTTACATGAATGACAAATGTCTGAGTGATGCCAGGATCTTGGACAACTGGAAAATCTCTTGTTTGTTTTACAGTGCCCTTTTATAGATGAATATATTCTGGGTCTTCATAACAGAATCAAGACCAAGCCTGTGGAGTTTCCAGAAGAGTGAGTAAAATTTACTCTGCTACTGTAAAAGAAAGTTCAGTTTTCAGCATTATTTTCTGTGGGGCACAAATGCCAGTGGCTCACCATGGAGGGATGGGCACGAGTGGGTGAGGTGCTCTGTGTTCTCCTGTGGGTTTGGTGCTGGTGATGTTGTTGAGGTGCTACAAGTGCCTCTGCTCTTCCTCTGTCCTTGTTGTGTGCACAGGGACTAGAGGAAATGGCTCTTGAAATCTTTGGAAGTGAAGGGATTCCAGGATCTAGGAAGTTCTGCCCCAGCTCCTTGACCCTGGAGATGCTGGATGCATGGTTTGGTTGGGGTTTTGTTTCTCCCCGTGCAGCAGCCACCAGAATGATTCCATGTATTCATTCTCAAAAGCAATGTGGTCATAAACCTCTGTCTTTGTCTAAGTAAACACATCCCTCTCCTGTGGACTTCCCTGGGAGCCAGGGGAGCTGTCTGATGGAAGGATGCTTGTCCCAAACTGTGCAACCACAGCTCAGCAAATCCCATTCCACCAGCACAGCCCAGGAAAACATGGGTGTGTATTTTGCACTGGCAGACAGGGGGTTCCTGTTATGACAGAAATAGGAATTATTTTACCTGTGTGCTATTGATGGGCTGCTCTCGCCCTGCTTTGGTCAGTGAAGGAAAGCCCTGTGGGGCGCGGTGGCAGTGCTGGGATTGCCAGCTGTGGTCACAGCATGTGCTCGGCAGTGCAGGGGACAAGCCAAGGCCACTCACGTGGCATTTGAGCAGTGGAAGTTCAGTGCTGAGGTGAGGAGTGTTTGTGGTGTTGTCAGAGAACCTGACAGGAGGTGATGACACTCCCCGTGTGCTCAGCCCTGCTGGATCGATGGCCACCATTCCTGTAGCTTCAAGTGGCCACTCCTCAGCATTTTCTGCAGCTTCATGCCTTTGGTGACCTTCTGTTGGTGAAGAATTTGTTTCCTCTGGTTCCTGTCAGATGAAGTAGCCAGAGCTGGACCCTGTTTTCCTTTCCAAATCCACACAGTAGTCAGGCAAAGAATTCTTGATCTAATTGCTCATTCTAATAAAAATGTATGCATAAAATGACTTGATTTAAAGCAAGCACAAAGAAATTAAAAGTCTAATGAAAGGCACATGTGCTGTTAGGAAGGGAGGGATGTTGTCAGGCAGTCTGTGATATGTGCATGTATGCAACAAGGCAAGACTTTTGTGAGATGCTCACTGAATTTTCACATTGCAGTAGAGGGCTGGGCCTCTGCTTTGGCAGTCCCAGAGTTCCTTCTGATTCCACAGAAAGCAATGGATACTCAGGGTCCCCTCTCTGAGACATCTGTCTCAGCTGGGCTGACTGAACCCTGGCCCCATGGGCTGCACTAATTACCCCTGCACTGATGAGGAGATGCAGCCACTGCAGACAGCTCAGGCACCTCTGCCCAGGTGGAGCCCACACAGCTGCAAGGACCTGGGGGTCAGACCCCATGTTAGAGGGCACACACAGACCCCAGCGTAGGTATGGAGCAGTTCTGGCAGGACCAGGGGACAGGCTTGAGGCTTTAGGAGCACAAAGCTGGTTGTGCTCCAGTGCTGTGTCCCCACCTGCAGCTGGAACAGGACTTTGTCTTGACAGCACTGCAGCCAAAAAAACCCCAAACCTGTTTATGTTCTCCTGGCAGTTTTCTCCCTTGCTCAGGGCTGGCAAAACTCCCACCCCTCCCTCAGCCACCATGTATTTAGGTTAGCAGTCAGCTTACAAGTGACTGTTCCCATCTGCCTCTGCAGAAAGTTATTAACATTTAATGGGCTAACTGGGTTGTGCTGAGATCCTTTCCTTCATTCAGGCATTTCCCTCAGCGATAATTGGGCTGCATGATTTATGTGGATTCCTCAGCGACCTGTTCTCCCAGTCTAAAAAAAGCTGCACCCCTGATTAGGTCGGTGGAGGAGCTGAGGGTTACTGGGTGTTGACAGCTGTCCAAACCACATCTATTTGTTAGAGGCAGCAACAGAGACATGGAATTCACTGGAGTGGATCCACCCTGACCTCCCACAGAATTAGCACCTCTCTATAGTGAGAAGTATTTTGGTTTCAATTATTTCACCATAGCTACAAAAGACATGCTCCTGTTTACAGACAGCCCATGGAAACTCATTGCCTCTTTCCTGACAACCTTTAGGACAGATGGATCTGACTATACCGGCGTCACCATCCTGTCCCTTCCCTTAGAGACGCCAGGATAAATATTTATGGCACTGGAGTTCTCATTCATGTCACTGAGTCCTTGGTGTGACACGAGGTAAACGGACTTAGCTCACACCCTGAGGATCCTGGCATGACTAAAAAGCAAGCTGAAGTTGCTGTTCAAACACGTGTCAGTAGAGTCAGAAGGTCTGCCTAGTCCCTCCTGGTGAAGCCCAGGACGGTGTTCCCTGACCCACAGGCACCCTGTAAAGTGATCCGTGGTGCTGGCAGCCCTTCCGAGTGGATGCTGAGCTCTGTGCTTGGCATTTTCCTGAGAACTCTTACAGGACAGTGTCTGTGAGAAATCCCAGACAGCACAGGCTTTTCAAATGAAAAATGCCATCAGGCACAGTGTTCACACTGTGCTGCGGACTGGAGAGAAGGGAAGCAGAGACAGGGTGATGTGATCTGCTACCTGGACATAACCCACTTGACACTTGGTGATCCTGTTCATGGGGCTTTTCCCTATGACTTTAATCCTGTGTTGCATAGAAATCGATCTGGTGCTCAGAAATGATGTTTTATATTCTATTTATTGTATTTTAAGTAAGGCTGTTGACACTTTGGCACAGAACTGATGTTAAGTGTTTTTAAAATGTCATCTCACCTGCATTAGTGTGGTGTCTGGAAGGAATCTGTTTATTCTGACCTGTTAAATGCACTGTCACTGCCTATGGCTATTCCTCTGGAGCTCATCTCAAGAGCAGCACCATTCTTGCCATTCCCACTGAAATTGTCACCCGAGTCTCTGAGGACTCATCCTGTTGTTCCCCTTGTCTGGGCTGTATTGCCTGTGTACAGCAGACCCTTGATGCAACTCCAAGTATTTAGACTTCAGACTGAACCCCCTTTCTGCCTCTGAACGAGCCGCATTTCCTTGTGGTTGTTTGTAAAGCTCTCATAGCCAAAGTCCAAATAAAATATTCATGAATTATTAAACAGCAGCTCTGTTTTCATCAGACTGAAATATCCCTTGCTGTGATGTGGTTTTCATTTTGGTTTGTGATAGTTTATTCCCGTCTCTGCTTGAGGAGGGGTTGCAGAGGAGGTGGGCACAGCACCTGGTGCTCACCACTGTTTTCAGTCTCAAATCCAGCCTTCCTGGGGAGTGATGTTTTGTGCTGCCAAGTTCCATCTCCATGCAGAAATGCAGTTCTTCAAGAGTCATTTGTGACACAGACTTTCAGCTGCCTAATACAATTCGGTCACATGCTGGCATTTTACTGCAGCAGCACTTTGATCATCCAGATTGTGTTTTAAAGGCATCTCCTGCATCATTAACCACAGAAGTCTTTGCAGCCTTTGGGCTGCAGGACCAAGGGCTCCATGTCAATACAGTGGCTCCTGGGTTCAGGCACTCCCACATTTAGATCATGGAAATAGTGTTAAAAAATTAGATGTATTTCTCTTATTTGCATTTATTCATTCCCTCCTTTTGTTACCCCAAGGCTGAGCTTTGCAGGTAGGGAATACTGAGTTACAGGCTGCCTGCAATCAGTGTTCTGGATGCAATTTAAATAACACAGCCTGGAAGCTTAGCTGGGAACTTGAATGTCAGATGGGGGTGTTTCATCCAGCATACAGTTGCTCATGGTGCAGGTTCAGCAAATCAAGCTGTGCCCCTCTTGACTCAGAGTTCAACTCCAGTTCTGCTCTCAGGAGCACTTTGTTGTTCCAGGATCTGCCCTCAGACATTCCCCTGTGGTGAGCTGTCTTTAAAATGTCCTTAGACCCTGACCTGATCCCTCACACTGCATTTTGAGCATGTGCTGTTGTGTTTGTGGGCAGAACAGGATAACCAAGCCCTGTAGCAATGATTGTGGTGCCTTCCTTTTTCAAGCCAGGTTTGCAGAGAAAATATCTCCTGAACAAAGCAAATTCTCTACCAAGTATCTGCAGCAAGAACTGTGCATTACTGCACTTACAATTCCCTTGTTAACCATGTGCTGCTGTTTTCTTCACTCAGAGCACAGATAAGTGACGAGCTCAAGGATCTGATACTGCGCATGCTTGATAAAAATCCAGAAACAAGGATAACAGTCCCTGAAATAAAGGTAAATTGGACTTTGATATTAGAGTTTTTAGTCCCAGCTGATTTGATGTTCCTGTGGTACCTTCTAATGAGGCAGAGCTGTTCCCAGTGTTTGCTTTAGGAGCTCTCTCTGGCACCCTCCCTTGGAAAGGGAGAGTGCTCATTTTGCAGCCACAGCTCCATCGCTCCTTCCTGCTTGCGGAATATTGACAAAAGCTTTCTTGTTTACTTATTTAAATGAAAATTACTCAAAAGCTGGCTGATCTCAGCGAATTCCTGGGAGAATCAACATTGTCAGGGGAGCTGCTAGCTGCAGAGCCTGTGCTGGCAGTGTTGGATGTGTGTTTACAGGGACTGGATGTGTGTTCCTCCTCTGGTCCTTGTGTGGTCAGTGGCCTCAAGACAGCGCATTTGTTTCAATCACTATTATTTGTTTAATAATAGACAGAATGAACAGGCCTGGCAGAGCACAATGCTTCACAGGCTGTGGTTCCATTCTGGGTTTGCATGGGCTTGCTGTCCTCCTGTCACCCCTCACCAAGGCTTTAGACCCACTGGAGGATCTCAAAATTTCCAGAGAGATCTATCAGCATGCTCTACAGTGCAAGCTCTGCTTTGCTTTGTCCCAGGCCAACACCAGGATTGCCACCAAAGCTGACAGTAGAAAGGTTGAGCTTCAGGAAAAAGTTGTGACATCCCTTCCCTCCATGCCCAGGGGGCCAAAGCCAGGCTGGGAGCTGTATTTATGGGATTTACCTTCACAGCTCTCACAGGCACGCTGAGAGACCCTGCGGGTAGAAGAGCAGAGCTGAGTGCTGGCCCTCGTCCCTGGCGGTACACAGAGGGTTGGTGTGCTTGGGGACTTGTCTTGGATGGTGACAGAGGATGTGTCTCCAGTGCCAGGCTGGGATCTGTGCTCAGCCCATGCCCTCAGACAGGGCTTTCTTCCTGTTCACAGCCAAGAAACCATCCCAAGAGAGGCAGCAGGAAAAGGGGGCTTTGCTTTGCTGCATGTGAGAGAAAAAGATGAAAATGCTCCCTATAACTCAGGTTTTCAAAAGTGTTTCAGACTTAATTCAGAGGGTGCCATGGTGCTGCTTGGTGGCAGCAGCTGTGACAGCACTGAGCCAGACTGCAGCCATTCCCAAGGAAACTGATTAAAAACCATCTCTGGAGTGAGAAATGGAGCAGTGCTGACAGCTGCCCCTGCGATGAGCCCTGTGCCCCATTTCTGTCCCACTCCAGAGCTGTGTGTGTCCCTTGCACAGGTGCACCCGTGGCTGAGCCGGGACGGTGCGGAGCCGCTGCCGCTGGAGGAGGAGCACTGCTCCGTGGTGGAGGTCACCGAGGAGGAGGTCAAGAACTCTGTGAAGACCATTCCCAGCCTGCCAGCTGTGGTACGTGTGAAATACCCCACAGCCTCTGAGCAGGGAGCTGTGTGAAGCCTTCAGCTGGCGGAGGAGATTTGGAGAGGGGACGTGTGTTCCTGGCATGAAATCTTGGCCTTTTGACCCAGTGTGAGCTTCTTGTGTCTCAGAACTGCAGCAGTCTGACTCTCTCGAGCAGCTGTTCTGTGGGTTCCTGTGCTTCGTGCTCTTTGCTGTAGTGCTGTAAAATGTCAGCTGAATTATTAAAGAAGCTGTTGTCACTCCTTTGAACTGGCTTCCAGGAGTCAGTCCTGCTGTTCTCACTGCTCTGTTCTCTTCCTCAAAGATCCTAGTGAAGGCCATGCTAAGGAAACGCTCCTTTGGGAATCCCTTCGAGGTCCAGACGAGGCGGGAGGAGAGATCCATGTCTGCTCCAGGGAACCTGCTGATGTAGGTACCTCCAGCCATGCCCGGCTCTGTGGCACAGGCAGGGCCAAGGTGTGGGGGGGGAAGCAGTTTGAAAATCTTTTCTGTAGCATTTAAAGACAAAACTCCCTTCTGTATCAAACACTGGAGATAAAATCTACCTCAGGTCCTCTTGGATTGAAAGACAGTGCATTACTGCAGCCTAAAAACTCTTTTATAGATGCAGTTCTCCCTGTAAGATGGGTTTGGCCTAAACACATGTAAGGTGCTAAACTTGAGTATGTTTTTTTGCCTGTTAGTTTGTAATATGCTGTGATCGAAGATCCGTTGGAGAGTGGTGAACTGAAATAAGTTTAATTAGGGTCCAGTATAGATATATATTGGAGGGTTTAATTCTTCTCTGCTCTCTTTGGACAACAGAAATGGTGCCAGATGAACAGATTATGTGGTTTTTTTAACTCAAAATGAGATGATGGGATTTGACCTGTGGTCTGGGGCCCAAGTCTGGTCAGAGACACCATGGTCAGACAAAAGAGAACACTTTGAAATAGCTTTTTCACTTGAGAACACGTACAGTATTTTTTCACACAATTTTTTGCCAGTTATGAAAGAGTGGAACACATTGCAAGAGGATATTTTGGAGGCTGGGTATAAATTACTATATTGGGGTTAAGAAGGGAGTAGAGATGTTGATGACTAATAGATTCATCAACAGTTTTTAACCATGATGGTGTATACAGGGATGAGGAAAGATTTATTCTCTCCCTTGGTTCTTACTCCTTCTCCCTCATTTTTGTTACTGATTCCTTTCAGAGCCAGGATTCTGGGCCACCAGTAAATAACAGCTGGACCAGTAGCCTGTCTGGGACAATTATTTTTATATAAATAAAGTTCTCACCCCCCATGATGTGTAAGGCTGTGGCTGACAGCAAGGCTGTGTTGTCCCGAAATGATTCTTCTCCCGCCAGAATCCCAGTACCATTCCTAGCAGACTCCCATGGGGGTGTGCTGAGTCTCACTGCACCATTGACAACGCAATTAGAGGAGTCTCTCTGTCTCTCACAGGTGTGTGGGGATTTAAGGGCTCAGCTCAATTAAGGATGATAATGTTCTAGGTCCCCAAGTGTCTATTGGAGGCTTTAGTGAAGACTTTGCCTTGGAGTCCATGGCCAGGTGCCAGTTTGACATTTAAACACCCTGTACATGAGTGCTGCTGTGGGACACATCTGGAGCACGGCTCCTGTGCCAGCTTAGCCCAAGGGATTTGCTCTGATTTGTTGCTCTTGGCTCAGTGCCTTCCAAATGAGTTATTGCTAATTGGACACACGTCTCTACCCATATCTTCACTGTCATTCCTGATCACTGCATTGCATTGCTCTGAGATGGGGAAACATTTACTAAATTTGAGGAAAAATGTATTTTATTCTTCCCACTGTCCCAGACAGGTAACTTGGAGCAAGGCAGGGTTTCTTTTCAAACCCTGCCTGAATTGCTATTTCAAGGTGGTCACCCTGAGCTTGTTTCCAAGAGGGATCTGTTCCCTTCCACCTTCATTTGAGATGCTTGAAAACTCTCTCCAGTAGTGAGAAAACTCCTTGACCCTTGATGCTGGTTCCTGCCTGGAGCTGGGTGCTTCAGTATCTGCTGAGAAAAAAACAAAGTTCCTTTGATCTCAGGTAGCTGTGAAGCTTCTGATCAGCCACATTATCAATGTCTTGGCCTTTATAAAATATTCTTAGGCCTTCCAGATGAGCTGTAAGCCTCCACTTTTGTCTCCTTTTCAACACTGCTAGTCAGATTCTTCTCAGCTCATTCAAACCCAGCCTCTTGCCCTGTCTCAGCTCGTTCTGGCCCTGTGTTTTATTCAGGCTCCTTGTACAGACTAAAAGGTTTATTTTTAAAGCAGTATGTAATTTCCACTGTTGTGCTGCTGTGGCCAGTGCCCTTAGTTTACAAAACCATGCCAGGGCAGGGACGGAGCTGCAGCCATGCTGGGCTGGCCTCTGCCCAGATGTGTGAGCACTTAGAAATATCCCAAATCCGTGTGAATGGCCTCTGAATGTGCCAGTTCTCCACTGCACTGATCCCTGTGCTTAATTTCTCAGTCTCATGCTTTCAGTGCCAATTTTTGGCAGTAACAATTGACTTTATCCTAAATTATTTCATGCACAACTGGAGCTTTGAGAACCCATCTCAAAACTGTTGTTTAAAAGAAAGTTACTTGCCAAGTCTCTCTAACAAATGGTGTTGTATATTAAACACTACAGCAGGGATGCTCCTTTTAAGGCATATGGATTGCTATTTCAAACTTTGGAAAATGCTTTACTGACTGAATCTAATGAATATAACTGCAAATTTAAATAGATGTGTTGGCTCTAGTGACATTAATTTCAAGTGAACTGAGACTAAATGGGAAATGTTCGTTGTTCAGTGAGTTATCTCTTGATGACAGTGTTATTTCCACAGGGGCAAACAGAGTAGACACCAAGCTCATCCACTTCTTAATTCATAGTGGGTTATTCCCTAGAAAAACCACCCTTAATACCCATATAAAGTTTAACATCAGTGCCAATGCTATGAATAGAGCTGTGTTAGTTAAAATAAGTTTCAAGTGAGTCTGGATTTCTGTAAATTTTTAGGATCTTGCAGGAGCAGATGATATTGCTGTAGTAAAGCTCTGCAGAGTTTCTGCATGTCCAACACCCTTGTAGCTAGACAGGGGACCCCAAAAGTGGGACATGCCAGAAAAGCAGTGCCTGCAGTCATCACTGTGCTCTGGACATGTGGCTGCCCATGAGGAGCTGAGAGAAAAATGAGCCACACGTGCCCAAGCTCTCCTCCACAGAGCTCCTCCTCCCCAGTGGCAGGGTCTTTAGAGAGACATGAATCAGCTTTTGTAATAATTGCATCTCCTTCTAGTTGTAGGTAGGAAATAACTTGTTGTGTTTCTACGGACGCAAAAAGGAAAGCAATTAGAATACTCCAGTTTCACGTTCAATTTATTTAATTAGGCTGCATGTGAAATTGCCAGAGCCCCACTCACTGCTGCTTCAAGCATCTTACATCTGTGCCATTTCTGAGGATATACTCTGTAGGAAATCCTCTGGCAGCTGAGCTGAGCTCTGCTACCAGAGCTTTCTGGTGTTCGATGCCTAATTGATGACTCTCAAAATGGAGCTGTCCTTCAGGCTCACCCTTTGGGATTTAGAGAGGAGAAAACTAAATTATGTGGCTGAATCTCTTTTTAATTTCTCCCTGCATTACCTACACCGCATGCTGGGCTCTGTGCAGATGTCTGTGGTAGCAGGAGGCCCTTCCTGTTGTAGCCTTGGTGCCTTTAGAGGACACCATCAAGACACCACTGATATGAAACAGTTCTTAAGGGAAGAGAGAAAGCTTTTTTAGCACTCTTTAGACCTAGAAGAAGCGAATCCTCTCCTGGCTGTTATTTATTGCTGTGTTTATCAGCACTGAGCAGTTCAGAAGGCAGATGTTCAGTGCAGACACACTCAGCAGGTGGAGGGGAACTGAAATGAAGATGCCCCATTTAGCAGTCCTTGTTTTGCACACTGAGAGTGGTGTGAGTGCTGCCAGCTGTCACCTCGCCCTGTCAGCTGGGCAGTGCCAGGTGTCACTGGATCCTGCCTTTCGTGCAGGATCTCGCAGGAGAGGCAGTGATTCATGGAGTCTCACAGATCCTGCAGACTGTGGCCAAGTTCAAGCCCATCATTAACGGTGGCTGCAGAAGTAACTGATCTTTTCTAATTTTCCAGCTCCTGAGTATTTTTAAGCCCATTTCAGCATTCACAGCTAAGTTCTGGGTTCCTGGTAGCAGTGTTTGCTGCATTTCTTCTGCCTGCTCCACATTTCTCCTAATTGAGTCAGCACTGGCTTCACCACATTTTATTGCTCTCATTTATTGCAACTACTACCTATCAAATTAATTGCTATGTTTTGACAGACCCAATTTACTTTCCCATTATGGCTGCTATTACTATTGATGAAATGTGGCTGTCAGCTCCTCTATGGGGGATCAGTTGGTATTTAAAAAGCCTACCCTGTTTCCAGCCTTCCCAAAAAGAGACCAAAAGGGCTGTCACTGCCCTTAGGGCCATATTATCCATGTAGGTTAGGCACGAGGAAGCCAGGAGGGAAAAGGAGGTAAAAAAAGTGGCTGGCCCAGGTCTCCAAGCAGATACAGCTTCTCCCGAAGAGAGAACTGCATGTTTTGTGGGAAGAGCCATGCCCCACATGCAGGCAGGTGTCCCCACAGGCCCACAGCTGTGGCACAGGGTTTTTCTCTGGAATGACCCACCATCAGCAGCTCCCTCCAGTGAGGGGCCTGGTGCTCCTGTCACTCTGCCCCACTGCACGAGGTGCTGGTAGGACACAAAAGCCCAGAGGTGCCAAATGACATGGCCCAGGGAAGCACAGCTGCACATGAGCAGTGTACTGGAGGCTATTGGAGCTTTCAGCAGTGCTAGGGGCTGGGGTGGGTTTGTACCAGTGCTACCAGTGCCTGTCCTCATCAGTCCTTCAGGTAAATGTGGCTGATGCTTCATCCTCATTCCACTCTGCTCTCTAGGCTGGCTAGGCACAGAAGTACAAGCTCCTTCACCTGCTGCCATCGTCGTCATGATCACTTTCTTCCTTTGTCTCATTGTTTTGCTCTCAGGGACAGGTTCCTCTTAAACACATCTGTATATTTGCATCCATCCTTAAGGTAATTCCATGTCTGTGTTTGCCCTGGGTGCGGTAGAAACCTGTGTCCCCTCCTCAGCCTGTGTGACTTGTGTGGTAGTGAGAGCATTTGGCTCCATCCTTCCTTCCTGTAGGAGCAGTTCTACTGCAGTCATTCTGTGTGTGACACTGGTGTTTATGTATGTTTCTTATTATTATTTCTATGTGATTTTTTGGTGTTTCAGCTGCTCTTAGGGAGGGAGGGGAGAAAAAAGCCAGTTGCGTTTTAGGAGGAACTGGTGCTCAGCCCCACGTTTGCTGAGGGAATAGCTACAGAATTTGGGAAAGGCTGAGCTTTGTAGTTTGAGTTTAATATTTAGTGGTTATGCAAAAGAAAGGGCTGGAGCCATCTCTGCTCCAGATGCTCCACCACTCCCTTGTGCTTCTTCCTCTGGTGTAGCACTGGGAGGGCTCTGGGTGAACTAAAATTGGTTATTCCATGTGACCACCCCACCTCAGCCAGGACTTCATGAAAACATGGTCACTTGTCCAGTCACTTGCACAGACCCTTCTAGGAAGTGTTGGTGCAGTTAATTCTGTTAAATAACAAAATAACATTACTGCAAACCATGATGAGCTGCTTACAAACACCTCAGTGGGAAGTGCTAGGATCCAGTGGTTAGGCAGGACACAGCCTCCAGCCAGGCTGGGAAGATCTGGGCTGAGAGACTGAGAAACAACCACACATCTCCAAATACCTTTGGGAGCAGCTCCAGCACTCTGGAGACCCTGCCTGGCCTGGTTTATTGCCCTGAGACAAACGGATGAGCCAGAGCCAGGGTGTCGCCCGCACTGAGTGAGGAAGGACTTGCAGAGACTCTCCCAAAATAGCCAGGAGAAGGCGGGCGGAGGCTGGGGACTGACGTGGCGCCGGCGGGGACAGCTGGTGCCACTGCCTCCTGCTGCTGCATGTTCCATAGGGAGGAGGGGACTCCCGCAGCCTGGGTGAGGGCAGATTATTGCATTGGCTGGGGACTCAGGGGGAGGAATGAAGCACTTGCCAGGGGTGTGTTTGTGCTGTACAGGTTGTCCCACACCATCCCTGTCCTGTGCTCCTGTGTTTGCTGGGCAGTGCAGGGACACTCATTCCTTGCTGGACATGAAACCCATGTGAATCCTCAGTGGCTGTGACCCCCCACAGCTGCTGTGGGTGACAGCCATGTACTCTCCTGGGTAATTGCACAGATCAGGCTTTGCTCCCCTGTGGCTTAAAAAATGCAGGAGAAATAGAGTCTTATTCCTTACCAAGAGTTATTTACTGGACATCCCCATCCAGCCTCAGTCCTTGCAGCTCGAGCCTGGCTCCTGTGCAGATATGGAGCTCTGGTGCTGGATCTCTGCTGCTCCACAGCCAGCCCCAGCTTTTGGCTAGTGTTTGCCACCATGAGAGCCCTCTCACCCTGACATGAGGCGTTTGGAGAGGCAGAGGCCGCACAGAGTGGTGGGACAGCATTGAAGACGTCCCCGACAGGAGCAGGATCAGCAGGATGTGCCCGGCAGGGAGCCAGGCTGTGCTGAGCTGCCACAGAACAAACCCTCTGCTGCTAAATGAGGTGATCAATCATTTGAAGAGGGGGATGACAGGCACTGAAGACAGGGCTGTTCCTCAGCCTCCCCTGCAGGGAAATGGTGTGTATGTTCAAGGTCAGGTTTATTGCAGGGCTTTGCTGAAGCGGAGGGAGAAGGGAACATGATTTTTGATCGTTTCTGGTTTCCTCAAAAATTGGGTTAGACCTGTGTGTACTTTGTGTTGTTCCCAGCCAGGAAATATCCCCAGAGCCCCCAGCCCACACCCCCCAAACACCGTGTGCCCCAGGAATATGCAACAGCACTGACACTCCACTGCTGAGCTGGCTTGTCCATGCAGGTTCCACAGAATGCACTGGGCACAGGGTACCCAGAGAAGCTGTGGGTGCCCCATCCCTGGAAGTGTCCAAGGCCAGGTTGGACGGGGCCTGGGGCAACCTGGGACAGTGGAAGGTGTCCCTGCCCATGGCAGGGAGTAGAACAAGATGATCTTCAAGGTCTCCTTCCAATCCAAACCATTCCATGATTCTGTGATACAGCCGGACTGGTGTGAGCGAGGCTGGTCACCTGGGAGACACAATTGCTTGGAGATGATCACCTCCTTTGTGTTGTGGATATCTTTATGATGGAGAAATGGGTGTTTTAGGTGAAGTCATCTGCCTGCCATTGGCTTCTGCTATGAGTGGCACCTGGAGGTGTCCCCTTTTCTCCATCCAGCCACAATGACAGTCACACGCTGGCTGGGGCTGGGTGGAGATGTTGCTGCTGCTCCTGGAGTGCAGTACAGCTCAAGCCTTCTACATGGGAAAGCATCAGAATTTAGGAGTAGGAGGAAAAAGCTGAAGTTATTGTGGTGTGTGTGCAATGCAAATAAGTTACCTTGGATGAGATTCTAGGGCTGCTGCTCTCAGGGTTTGGGGATTGCTGTTTTAGGGACCAGGCAAATTCACAGAAACTGAAATCACACAGTTCTTGTGTAGGACAAACTGTGTTCTGGTAGAAACATTTGGTTTTACTGCCCTTTAGAGGGGGGCTTTTGAGAAGCTGTTGTAGGATCAACTCATTGCTCTGAACTTTATTAAAAAATCAGATTAAAGGAAAACAAGCCAGAACTCTCCGAATGCCAACTAAGTAATTTGGAAACCATGCTGCTGGTCTGCAAGACTTTCCCCTAGAACCAGATACCTCCTTGTGGAGAAGGGCGTTCAGGGAAGTGGAGAGCTCAGCTTTTGGGTGCAGAGGCCAAGCAGGTGTCCAGACACAAGCTGCACATCACTGCAGGGCAGCGTGCTGGGATATTGCTGAGGTGTTTACGTGGTACCAGCACAACCAGCTGGGTCACTGCTATTCCCTATTCCCTGTTAATATTCGTATTGCTGACCTGGGTTGTAAAAACCCCATGCCTTGCTCTGTGCCTACACTCTCTTTATTCCTTGCCCCCCATGTAGAACACAAGGGAGCAGAGAAGCAGCCAGGGACCCCGAGCTGCCCGACGTGTGCGAAGACGAGGCCGCGTCCTGAGGCCGCCCAGCTGCCGCGGGCTGTGCACGAGCCGTGCCTGCCGTGGGGTCGTCATCGCCCTCACCACCCAGCCCGGGGCCTGCACAGCAACACCAGAACCAGACACAACCCACCAGGAACGGACCAAGGCGGAAAGCCAGGCAGGAGGATCCGAGCAGCGCCGAGGAACGGAGCGAGCCCGGGGCAGGGTGCCCGTGGCTCCTCCGTGTGTGCCTTGCTCTCCTCTTGTGCTTCACCTCGGGGCTCTGTTGGGGGTCTTGGCCAGGGAATGGGGCTTTGTTTGTCTCAAGGGTCCTTCTCCCCCAGAGACTTTTTCCTTGTGTTTTTGCATTCTCTATTTCAAGCATCAGGGAAAAAAAAATGGCATCAGAGCCAGGGTTTATATCAGAGGGCAACTGTTTCATTTAATGCACAGGTAAAGCGCTTGTGTACATCAGGAGTCCTGCTCCTGGTGTGGAGTTGATGGCAAAATGTCTGTGGATATCAGTGAAATGAGGATAAGATCTTGCTGTTGGAGTGAACGCTGTCCCCCCTTTCTTTCTCTTCCTTCCCTTTTCCTCCTGTCCCTCAGTTTTGCACAGTGTCAGTCCTGCCCCCAGCCCTGGCTTCAGTCAGGGCAGTGCTGTAAGCAGAGGAGCTACCCAAGATTGCCTGCATGTGCAATGAGCCTTGGAATGTCACAGAGCCCTGGAGCATGGGGATATGCTGCTACACAGAACAGCTCAGTGCTCCAGGGACATCTGCCAGGGCTGCTCTTCCCAAAGAGCTGCACCCAGCCCTGCACCCATGGACCTTGGTCTCCAGCTGAAAGGAGTGGCAGGCTTGGGGTTTGTTTTATTTCATTTCCTTCTCTTCATTCGCCTCTTGTGTACCTGATGCTTTTAAAGTTTAATTTCCTGAAAATTACCCAAACTGGGAGAGGTTCTTAGGATGGAAAATGTCGATGGAGGGTTTTTAGAAAGCTACAGGGCACAAGTTCACAACTTGATCTTTTGATTTTTTTTAAGGCTTTAATTTTAAATTTTATTTTAAGAGTATAATTTTTATGCATGTGCTGATGCTGCTATTTTATCCATAGATTGCTTCTAAACTTGGGGTTAGAAGCTTCATCTCAACAGTTTGACGACAGGTAAGAGATTGCACTTAAAAAAGCAAATACAAAAAGACAAATACAGCCATTTCTGTGGCTGTTGACTGTACGGACTGTGTGGATAATCAGGAATTTCACTCTTCCATTCAGAGAGTAAAAACCAGTGACATCCATCTGTCAAAATATATGTCACTGTTTTCCCTTGAACTTTAGGGGGTCTGAACATGCCCCTGGGAAGGCAGTGGGATCGGAATCTTATTTTATAGCACTTAAAGAAAGGACATGATTAACTTTGGTTCCTGCATAATCATCTTAGTGTCTGTTTTTAGGTTAATCCTGAGGACTTGGGACTTTGTTCCCTCCTTTTTTGTGCAGGGGGACACATGTACGAGGGCTGTTGGTGTATCCTGGTGTTCTGTTCTGTTTGCTACAATCTGATTTGGTAGTTCCCAACATTTCATAGCTGGGCTTTGCTGCCAGTGCCTTTTGTCTGTCCCCATCCTGTCACCTCCCCTCACTCATCCTCAGTGGGATGCCCAGCAGTCACCAGCCTGGGCTCTTCCTCACATCTCACCTGTAAATACTGGCAAAATGGGAAATCACATTGCAGCTTCTGCATTTCATGAAGGAGACCTTTGATGCTGAAAGCTGGCAATGGTGTTGGATCCTGTAAAGGTTACTGCTGTGGGCCTGAGCTTTGCACTGCTGCATCCAGGAGCTAAATCCTGCCTGGCTATGTCTGCACCACCTGGGAGCTCAGCATCCTCTGAGGAACCTGGTCCTGCACCAGGGCTTCTCCCAGCGTGGGACATGGGACCTTCTGCTTGGATTCTGGTTGTAATGAAGACTGAAGTACCCAGAGGTAGGGAGTGAAAAGTCTGAGAGCACAGGGGGTTCTGCAAATGGGAAAGATCGACCACTGCCTGTGGAAGGGACAGTCTCTGGATACAAACTAGTCTGTGCTGAGGTGCCACCAGCTCCTGCTGCACACCAGGGGCCAAGCTGGGCAAACTGTCCTCCAGTTTGTTGAAAAAATTACTTTCTCCAACTGGTGTCCCCAGGACAGGGCCAGGGAGTGACCTTGGAACAAGGACACATCTCAGGAACATGCCCTATGCCAGGCAGAAAGGGGAGTTCTGGTAATCCTCACCCCTGTGGGACTTCTGAAGTCTAAGTAGTACCTGGGTTGTGTTCAAAGAGCTCTAAAGATGCAAACATGGGGTTAGTTATTGTATTTTTCATTTGTGGCAAGAATAATTTGCTAATCCAGGCGGTTGGGGTTTTAGTGATGCCCAAGGGGTGGGAGGTGATGGGGCAAGGCTGCAGGAAGGCTGTTCTCAGCCTCAATTAATGCGACCAAATAAATGGTAAGTTACAAATGAACTCCATATTGTGTTCTTTAGTGGTACCTAAATCCTCACTTCACTTTTGGAGGGGAATGGATGTTTATCTCAAGATCTACTCTGAAATATTTGCCCTTTCAGCTAAAAGAAATCCTTCTGGAGCTGTTCCCACAGGTCCAAGAACCAACCCCTCGAGTTGTAGAGCTGAGCTCTGAGCTCGTGTCACACCTTGTTCCTTCAGCAAATCTGCCAACAGTTTTTTCCTTTATACCCCAGAAATCACCCCTGTCGTGTCACAAACAGCAGCCTGAAAACTTGGATGAAATGAGACGAAAAAGGTGCCCTGCCAGCACGAGAAACACTCAGATAGGCAAAAATAGGCTCTACTTCTCATTCAGCTGCCATGAAATCCTTGCTTGTTTATGTGCATGTTAGAGCAGCTCAGAGCAACGCTGCTTCTGCTCTGAAGAAAGGAAGAGACTGAAGAGAGGGGATTTATTTGAGGATAAACATCCCTGGCAAGGCAGTGCTTTTAGCTCTTGAGTAAAATCATTCTCTCTACCTGGATGGGTAAATATTTGTCTGCTCCTCTCTCTGATGGAGGGATGGGGTTCATTGTGGGCTCTGCAGAGCAGTGCTGGCGTGGCATGCTCGTGCTTTGGTGTGTGCTCTGTGATTTTCCCAAATCCTCACCTGTAGGGTTCCTGGAGCACTGGGATGCTCTGGCCTGGGTTAGCTGGGCTCAGAGTCCTAAGGAGGGTTCCTCTTTCCCCCAACATTATTCCATCTGGCAAGCTTTCCAGACTCTTCCAGTTTGAGGATGATTTCCTTGAAAGGAATTTCTCATCTGGGGCAATGGCACATCTTTCTGATCTCCGGGAGGTAGATTTCCTTGTCTTGCTCAATTAATGGCTCTGGGCCTTTGGTTTTGGGGGTAGTGAGTGCTCAGTAAAAATCCTGGTCAAGTCACTCCTGTCCTGTGCTAAGGAATGCACAGTCCATGTCTTTAACCCTTTGGGCAGGAATGTGCTGTGAAGGTCACACTTGCAAATAGATGGGGTTTTCAGCATGAGGGAAAGCTGACTTTGTGCAGGGCTGCAACCAGAGGGAACCTGGCAGGGGACAGTGTAGCTGCTCCATGACAAACAGTGGCTCGATAAAACAACTCCCAGGGTGGGATTTCATTCCTTATTTATTGCTAGATTTGCAAGGAGGAGCTGCTGGGAGAAATTTCATGTTCCTTCAGCACAACTCTGTGTCCTGAAGCCGTCGGCAGTGCTGCCGTGGGGGAATTTCTCCGTTTGTGGTGTGTGGCTGGGAGCTCGTTGGCTCTCCCCAGCTCAGTGCTTTCCCTCCCATCTTGCCCAATAACCCAGGAGCTTTGTCCCACCAGTCCAGGGGTTTTATCCCAGCCCCTTAGAGGCCCAGGCTCCCCCAGGGATGGGGATCTCAGTAAATTTCCAAAGGCAGGAGGGCTGTGCTGGGGGATGCTACTGAGAGCCTGAGCACCTCTGGTGTGCAGCAGGGAGGGGAGGATTTGTGTGGAAATACAACTTGGTTTAGGTGCCAAACTTCTCTGCTTCATCAGGGCACATTTGCAGTGTAGTTTGCTGAATAAAGCAGTGGAAAGCATTCCTTTCTGGCCCAGAGCCTCCTGCACAAGTCCGTGCTGGGATGGAGTCCCTCCCAGGCTGAATTTACCTGGATTATGCCATGACCCTGTTGCTCTGCTTGCAGCCTTCCAGGGGATGAGGGAAGGAAAGCAGCTCATCAGTCACTGCCTTGCTCCTTCCCTTCCTGAAGAAAAGCCATGTACACTCAGAGCTGCTGCTGGCAGAGCCCAGACCCTCCGTCAGTATCCACAAGCCATCAATCAAAGTGTTCCAAAAAAATGGTGTAAATTCAAGAAAACGTGAATTGCAACTTTTAAGGGTATAATGCAAATCCTCTGTGCCGTAATTTTGCTGCTGTTTCTGATTTCTAGGCCTGTTCTGTTGGTATTTCAGTCTCTTGTTGCACTTGATGTTGAACCTCTGCCCCTGTATGTGCTCTGCTATGATTCCAGCATGATGTAAATGCACTCAGTACTGTGACAGCACGTGGCTGTTGCACTGTAAATATGTACCATGAAGAGAGAGGCTATTTTTTGCATGCTTTTGTACTGTAGAACTGACAAGAAAATGTCAATAAATTCCACAGAGATGACCCTGGGTGTAAGTGCAGTTCCTAAAGCAGCGCTGGCTGCTGGCTCTTGGGTGTTCTCTGCTGCTCCACCCCTCTCTGTGCTCGTTGCTGAGGCAGAGAGGGGCTTGGAGGGATTCCTTTTGTCCCCCTCTCCCTGCTGGTCTTTTCCTGGATGAAGAAGCTCAGGGGTCTGTCATGCTCAGGTGAGATATCCCAGCCATTCCAGCCTCTTGCTGCAGTGGGGCTGGTGAAATTGTGTTGCCTTAATTCCATTTGCTTCCAAAGAAAAGTGCAATTTCCTTTGCAGAGGGGCTGGGGCTGGCCTGGGTTGGCGCTTACTCAGCACAGCTGGGGAAACCCCTGTAAATCCTGGGCTCAGCTGGTGCCATGGGGCAGGATCCAGGCATCTTCCTCTGGGAGAGGCAGCCAGAGGCACCAGGCTCTTCTCATTTTTATATTGCAGAAAAAAACTTGAAAGAAAGTGAAGTCGTCTTCCTCAGCCTTGACAATGATGTTGGAGGGATGAGAGAGTTGGGGGTGTTCAGCCTGGAGAAGGCTCCAGGGAGACCTTAGAGCCCCATCCGGTGCCTAAAGGGACTTCAGCAGAGCTGGAGAGGGACTTGGGACCAGGGCCTGGAGTGACAGGCCAATGGGGAATGGCTTCCCACTGACAGAGGGCAGGTTTGGGATTTTGGGCCAGAGCTGTGGGGCACAATACAAAGAGTTTTTCAAATCTCTCAGTGGGAAAAGGCAGTGCAGAAATAACCTCGTCCCCTTCCAGGGGCTGGATGGTCACCTCACAAATAGGGGCAGAGACAAGGTTGAGGTGTTTCAAGCTGTGGCTGCCCCATCGCTGGCAGTGCCCAAGGCCAGGCTGGACAGGGCTTGGAGCAGCCTGGGACAGTGGAAGGTGTCCCTGCCCACAGCAGGGGTGGGACTGGATGAGCTCAAAAGTCCCTTCCAACCCAAACCGTTCTGGGATTCTGTGTTCTGGCCAAACACACAATGGGCCCCAATAGCTGCCAATGCCAAACCCACCTGTTAATTGATGGATAAATAAATTCCTGGCAACCACCACCACACAAGGAAGGAAAACAGCTCCATAAGAGAGACTGGCAGAGGCTGAGGTGGGAAATGGGGACATGGAGGGTTCCTTACTGCACAAGCACTCTTCCTGGGTTCATGCTGTTGGCCACTCCAGGTGGATTCATACCCCAGCATTTTCAGGGAGTGACTAAAACCCTGAGGTCAGATAATTGCTGGTTCCCTGAGGATGCAGTGTCCTGGTGAGGCCACGTCACTGCCACCACGGCACATCCTGCCCCAACGGGGTCAGGGACATGTCCCAGGCCAGTAAATGCCCCTGGAGCTTATGGCCATTTAGGATCTCGCAGGGGACTGGATTTGGGGTTGGATCCAGCCAGGTAAATGGCTTGAAAGCTGCTCCCCCTAATTTTGTTGTGAGTGGGCTACGTATCAAAATGGATTTCTAGAGCAGTAAATTATAATTTAGTGCTTATTATAATATTCATTAAGAGCTGCTGTCTGCTGTAGTGTTACACCAAATACTAATTATTAGAAATTAAGGTGACAGGAGGGAATAATATCCTGAATTGTGTTAGTGGGAGTAATAAGAGCCCAGGAGGGATAAGCAAACAAAGCAGCAGGAGAATTTCCTTTCCACAGGGAAATCAGAGGTAATAGAATCCCAGCCGCACAGCCCTGGGAGGCATGGCTGCCCGGGAAGGGGGTGTGGGCAGGGGACAAAATTAATCAGAGCTACAAAATCACCAAGCAGAGGGGCCATTGGGTTCAAAGTGTTCAGTTTTGGGGCATCACCACCTGGCAGGATCCATCCAGTGGATTGACCTCCAAAGGCTCCATCAATGTTATTTTTCTAGTTTGTTTGCTTGCTTTATTTATTTTTTTAATTCCTCTTCAGGCTGAAATTAAACCCCTACAATGATTTTGTAGCAGCCTAGTGAAAGGTGTGTCTGCTCACAGCAGGGAATAGATGATCTTTAAGGTCCCTTCCAACCCAAACCCAGCTGCAGCAGGGGTGGGATGGATGCAGGGCAGGATGGACAGCCAAAGCCTTGCAGGCCTGTGTGAGGGACATCGTTTTCCCAGTCCCCAGCAAAGGAGAATCATAAACTTCACCTTTTATTGTTGTCCGTGCTGCTCCACACCAGGCACAGCTGTCTCCAAGGCTTCCCTCCAGCAGAACCTCTTTAATCACATTCCCTCTTTCCTATGGTTTAATTAGGGGGAAAATAATAATCTCATATGTGGAAGTGATTCCTCTGCTGCCAAACGTTTCCAGGTTTTCCATTTTCTCCTCCTTGAGTAGGAAAAAGCCATTTACCATGGTCTTTTCTAAAGCAATTTCCAGGGAGGTCCTGCAAACACGGCCAGGAGCCATCAGCAGCCAAGCCCTGACCGAGTTTCTTCGCTTGAGTAGATCAATGTTTTGCCACTAATGGGAGCTGAATGCCCATTTGCTGTGCCCCATTTATTTTATTGCCAGGCCTGGGGTGCAGGGGAGGCAGCATTGGGGCAGCTCTCCGGAAATCCCACCGAGGACTCCGAGTGTTCACTCCCATCCGATTTTTTATGGTGTGTGATGTGCAAACACATTAGGGAAGAGCTGCTGCACTCACCAGCTGGAATAACTCACAGTGCCTGGCTCTCTCTCTGTCCATCTCTGTTATTTTTTATTTGGAATTTCCACAGGGTTGTTTCAGCATGGGGGATGCTCTTGCTCAGTTTGTGCCAGCCAAAATCCCCGTGGAAGAAAATTTTTTTGCCACAACAGGGTTTTCTTCATTATTGGAATGAAAAAGCATCATTTTTCCCTGCCCGGTTGGCCCCTTCAGCCAGGGGACAGGGATGGGAGCCCTGAGCCACCGTGGGATGGCAGAGGCAGGATCTGACCCACCACCAGCTTGAGGTGAAGCAATTAAAGCCTATGGCTGCCTCCTGCATTTCCTGCCTGTAATTAATGCTTTTAATGAGCAGGCATATGGTAACCCCTCCTCCCCCTGGCATTCTGCCAGGTGTGGGTTTATTAGTGGCTGTTAATTACACCATTATTCAGTGTCTAAGTCAAGGAGAGCTGCACTGTGTGCTCCAACTGCCTGTGAATGCTGCCAAAAATTTTTTAGTTTAAATTTTCTGTTTTCTCCTTTTACAGAGAACTGAACCCCCAGGGGTTTGCAGGGCAAGCCAGCACCCCTGGGACACAGAGCCTTCCCCACTTCCTCTGACCCCCTCCATGCACAGGGCCTGCAAATCCAGCTGCACGTCCTTCTCCTCACAGCCAGAACATGCTTTTATTCCCAGGGGTGAGTTTTGCTGGAATCCTGATAGTCCCAGGAGCTGTAGAGGGGCTCGAAGCCACTCTCCATCTGATGGAGCTGCCAGGACATCCCCAGCCCCAGGGGATCCTGCATGTCCCAGACCAGGAGGGCATTATCCCGGTCGGAAAACCAGTGGCTTTGTTCCCCTCAGACCTCAGCTCGGTTGCTGGGGTGTTCATTGGACCAAGTGCTTGTCAGCAAGGCTCTTTTTCCTGCTAAAGGCTCTTGGAAATGTTTTACCAATAGCTGGTTACAGTTTTTACATTGGGTGTTACGAAGTACCTCGCTCACAGCCTGGGGCTCTGAATATTCCGGTTCCATGCAGGTGTTGGGAGAAAATGAGCATTAAAATCATCCAGCTGGAAGTTCTCCCCCTCCTTTCCAAGGCAGCCCCAGGTCCTGCTCTGGCAGCAGCCTGGTGCTACCCTGTCCGTGCCTGCCTTGTCACCAGTGGGACCAGTGCCATGGCCATGGACACGCTGGATCTGCCTCTGAGTGGAACAAGGATGGATGGAGAGGCCACTGGGGAATGGAGTCAGGGTATGTCAAGCTGCTCAGGAGGGTCTGAACCTCCAGAGACCCCACAAACACATGGACACGATTTGGAGTTGGGAATGCCTCCCCAATACCGTTGGATCCAGCAGCTGTGGATGAGGCACTTCAGGACACGGTGAGTGGTGGCCACAGCAGCGCTGGGGGAGCTGCTGGGCTGGATGCTCAGAGAGCTCTTCCAACCCGAAGAATTCCGTGATTCCATGAGCTGCCACAGCTTGCTGCCCGAGGGCACTGCTCCTGCACCGCTCTCCGGAGCATCAGGATGTGCTTTCTTGTAAAATATTTAATTCTGGTGCCTGCAGTGCCAGGAGTGTGTGTGACAGGATGGCATTTTCGGGAGCAGGTGGGAAGGGGTGATCACAGGAGGGCCCAAGGCCGGCGTGGGTTAAATCCACACCAGGAGGGTGGGATGGTCAGTCTCAGATTTAGCTGTGGCCACATTTGCCTAGTTGGTGACATAGCAGCACATCCAAATGCCAGGGGCAGGGAGTGGGTCAGGCACAGCCCAGTGCAACCATCATGCCCAGGATGGACTGGGGAGAACCCTGGCCTGGTGGGGAAATTGTCTCCCTCTGGCTGGGAGAAGACAAACCTGTGAAAATGGGAATAATTCCTTTTTAAAGGAAAATACAGCCTTGGGGTGCATGAACTCAGTAGGGTCCAGCTTTCCGCCAGCCTGTGTGAGGTCACTGCTGGCACGGAACACCCAGGAAAAGCGTCTCCTTTTTATTAAGGATAAAAGAACTGATTCATCTGAGAAGACCCGAGAATTCTCGGCGTCCTGGAAAGTTACACTGAGCTGGAAAAACAGACCAACCTCCTGTGGAGCCGAGCCCTGGGCCGGGCTGCTGCTGCCCTCTGCTGCCAAGTGACGCTTCTCACATCTTACTCCTCTCGGTTCAGAGAAGAAAGAATTCCAAATCGTGTTTTATGTTTTCAATACACTTTTTAATTGCAGTCACCTCTAAATGATTCACAGGGTTAATGACTTTTAAACCTCTATGCTAGTAAAGCAGAAATTAATATGGATAATTAATGATAGAACTAAACAGGAGATAAAAAACTGCAGTGGAAAGATGCAAAGATGGTCAGGGAATCTGAATTTAGTACAGAGAGAATAAGTTTAATTAAGACACTTACAAGAGCTTATCAGTTTTCATAACATTTTACAGGAAAATCTGATTAATAAAAGGAACTTTGCTATTTAGTAGAAAAAGAACACTGGGCAACAAAAAACCCCCCAAGCAAGTATATATATAAAGCAACATAAGGTGAAGTAGGACAAAGTGATGGAATTACTCATTTCCTCCAGTGGCTTCTGCTCTGTGGAGTAGCGGCTCTGTGCTGAGAGAAACACAAGCACGTGTGGACTGGTGAGGAACCCTGAGATTCCAGAAACTGGGCTGAAATTTGGTTTGGTGCCAACAGATCTCATGAGAACCTTGTCTACAGCATCGGTGTCATCCTTCTCCCTGCACCTCCTCCTTGCTGGCTTCCCAAACACAGCGAAAGGCACCGCACCCAGGGCCAGGCAGCTCCTCGGGAACCGCCAAAGTCCCCCTGTCCTCACTGACCCCTGCACCGGCCTCAGGCGGGAAACCCATCGACACATTCCGAGTCTTAATGAGGCTTTGTTTTAATGACCCTTAAAACCGGCAAGTGCTGCATTGTGTTCAGAGGTAACATTCAGTGGCCAGGAAGGTACTGTAAAACCCCGGTTATCCAACCCAAAATTACAAAGTTAACAATCCGAGTTATATTTTACAGGCTTTTCTCCCCTTCCTGCCCCGGGGAGGTGCAAACCGGCACAGTTCAACAGCTTTTAGTCCAGATCCCGGCAGCATGAGCGGAGTAAGGGAAAGACAAGCCCCTGTAATTTTAAGCAAGCTCCCTGTATGACTTCTGTCGCCTTTTCAGAATTTCCATTACATTAACTCATCATGCTGCTCCATGTTTTTGCTTTTCTCCTCAACTTCTTTCAGCACATCCTGCAGTCTCTTAGAGCTCTGTGTCAGCAGGGCAAAGCTCTCCTTGAAGTTGCCGGCCCCGTGCTCCCTGCAGATGTTCTCAAGCTCATCAAAGCACTGCAGAATCTTCTCCAGCTCGGCCTTCACCGCCTTCTGCTCCTCCAGCTCTGCTCGCAGCGCCTGCTCCGCCGCCGCCTCGGCCCTGCACTGCTGCTGCAGCTGCTGCAGCTCATCCTGCAGCGCCTGGAACTCCTCCTTGCTGTAGCGATACTGCTCCTGCACCCTGTCCTCGGGCAGCAGCACGTTCTTGGGGATGTTCAGCACCAGCTGCAGCAGCACTTCTTCCATCTTCGAGAAGAGTTTATCGAAGTGCTCCTTCATGAATAGCAGGAACTTCTCGGTGCATTTCCGGATCTGGGAAGGGCTGATTTTGCAGCCGCGAATGCCGTCCAGCTTCTTCAGCATCACGCCCTCCACCACCAGCATCATTTCGAAGAGGTAGTCCTGGAAGGCGATGTAGACGCGCAGCATGCACGTCTGGGGCGTGAAGCCGAAGAACTGCGCCTCGTAGGCCATGGGATCCACCGACATGGCGGCGGCGGGACAGGGCGGCCGGGCCGCGGGGGAAAGCCGGGTCTGACGGGGCTCCACGGGGAGCCGCTGCTCCCGCCGGGGTTCGCGGGGCCGGGGTCGCTGCTCCCGCCGGGGTTCGCGGGGCCGGGGTC
>VYZT01009730.1:463374-478232 GCA_013400735.1 Pomatostomus ruficeps | reverse complement strand
GGAGGCCGCCAAGATGGCGTACCAGACGTTCCGTCAGGAGTACCTGCAGGTGCCGCCCGTGACCCGGGCCTACACCACCGCCTGCGTGCTCACCACCGCCGCCGTGGTCAGTGCGCGCCGCCACAGGGACGGCGTGAGGGGAACCGGGAGCGGGGTGGGCGCGCGGTGGCCGTGGAAGGGGAGCCCTCAGGCACCGCCCCCGCCCAGCGCCGGGTTTGGAGCTCTGAGGAGTCCCTGAGCGAGGGGATCCCCGAAACCGGCCCCGGGGAGGTGCAAAGTACGAATAAATAACAACAGCGTTAGAGAGTTGTTGTATAGAGTCTCCCACTTGCCAGTGCTGATTGAGGACTTGCTGGGCTCTTTCCGGCACACAGGAATGGGTTGCTGGTTTGGGTGTGTGGGTGTGTATTTTATTTTTTTTTTTTCTTGTATTGATTCTTTAAAAATGTTCTCTTCTTTTTCAGCAATTAGAACTTATCACGCCCTTCCAGCTGTATTTCAACCCTGAGTTAATATTTAAGCACTTTCAAGTAAGTGTGTTCTGAAGCACGGGAGGTTTTAAAATGTGCTGTAGAGTTTGTCAGTGCTTGTCTTCTCAAAGCAGTGTACTTTTTGTATTGGAAATACGCTTTCTAAAACCTACTGAAGCCAGAGTGCAGACCATTGTACCTTAAAATAGGTCTTAGTTTCATTTTCTGTAAAGAAGATTTCGGTTTCACTGTTACTCGCTTATCTTTTAGACAATAAAAATAAGCTTTCCTGTTTAAAGTCCTTGTATTTGTCTTATTTCCAGATATGGAGGTTAATCACAAACTACTTATTCTTTGGACCAGTTGGCTTTAATTTTTTATTTAACATGATCTTTTTGTATCCTTCACCAAGTTGTGTGGGTTCCCTTGGCAAGCAGAGCTCCAGAGTGGAGAAGCGTTGCTGTGCCTGCACACAGGGAAGGTTGAGTTCCTGGGAATTCAGCAATGCCAACTTCCCTGGTGTCGTGAATGGGCTTCAAGGGGCTCTCCTTGAGTGGTCAAGAATTTTGCCAGTTACTTTTGTGGCGTTAAAGAGTTTGTACAAGCCTGATCCTTCAGGCTGGCGCTGTAGAAAATTCCAGGTAACTTTTTTGTCTCCTGGATCACCCTCTGTGGTGAAGTATCCAGGAGGAGCCAAGCGATGCAGTAAATGGATAAAAAACTTCTCAGCTGATGTAGAATTGAATCATTTTCTGCTCAGATCTGTCTTTAAACCCATTTGCAATGGCATTTTCCTGACCTGTGGCCTCAGATACCGGTACTGCCGCATGCTGGAGGAAGGCTCTTTCCGGGGTCGGACGGCAGATTTTGTATTTATGTTCCTTTTTGGAGGACTTCTAATGACTGTATCCTTTCTGTTTTAGTTCCGAGCTCCTTTAGTAAAGCTGAAGAGGTGTGAATGAGAACTGAAACCGTGTTGTTTCTGTGACCTGAGTATAGTTTGTTGCACAAGGAGCACCAATATTTGTTGGGGTGGTTTTGAATACTTTGGGATTATTGTTGGTTTTTCAGGGTTTTTTCTGCTTGGTCACAGAAATGAGGTTATCAGGGGACTGCTCAAGTGTGGGATCATGCTCAGGTTGTCTATGAAGAATTAATTTAGACTTTAATGAGATTATTCATGCCGCAGGTACCCTGAATCCTGCTGTGGCTGTTGGTTTGATGGACAGTAGTTTGATGTTCTTGCACCTGGGAAAGTGGAAAGCGTGGGATTACAAATTAAGCTGTGAAATTCCTGACCTCACAAGCGTTTCCTTAACGAGCCATGGCAGCTTTTTGGGCTGTTTGTGAACTTGGTGTTCCTGGGCCAGGCGTTCACCATCATGCTGGTGTACGTCTGGAGCCGCAGGAATCCCTACGTCCGCATGAACTTCTTCGGTCTCCTCATCTTCCAGGCCCCATTTCTACCCTGGGTATTGATGGGCTTTTCACTGCTTTTGGGGAACTCCATCATTGTGGATCTCCTGGGTGAGCAATGGCAACGATCACGAGGATCTGTTCCTCCTCATGTCTTACATGAAACAGAACATGTGGACAAATCCAAGGGCTCAATGCCCTGATGCTTGGTGTTAATTCTTCTGGTATATTTATACCAGGCTTTGCTGATTTCTAACCATTGTAGCATGTTTTGTGCTGTGATAACGATGGACAGAGCTTCTGATGTTTTGGCTTTTTATTGCTTGGAAGCAGCCCTGATGCATCATCCGACCGAGGCATCAGTCTCCTGAAATAAGATAGTTTATATTACTATTCTGTCAACTCTAATAGAGCCAAAACATCAGTATTTTTAATAATGACAAGGAGTTTTCCCTGTATTAATGTCTTGTAGTGTAAGTTAAGCTTTTTATCTGCTGTGAGCTTTTTTCCTTAGGGTTTGTATTTCTGTATCATCATATTTGCTGTGAAAGAACCAATGTGTGTTGTTTTCCTGAAAGCTCTACTGTAAAGCATTTGAGAGTTTTCCAGGAGAAGTATTGAAAAATCACCGTTTGGCTTTTGTTTCCATACCAGGCATTGCTGTTGGGCACATATATTTTTTCCTAGAGGATGTCTTTCCCAATCAGCCTGGTGGTGGGAGGCTCCTGAGAACACCGTCTGTCCTGTGAGTATTGGTGGCTGTTTGGAGGAGACGGGAGGAATTCTTGTTTGGAAAGCTGTTTGCAATCCAGTCACATCAGCTTCTGGTGAATTGGGCAGAGGCAGAATTGGGGGGTGTCTGTGCTTGCTTTTTATTGGACTCGTGTTGCCAAACAAGGAGCTGGCAGTTGTGGAAGTAGGGACCAACTTAGCTGGGAGAAGAGCTAAGGATTTTACCTTTGGTTTCTCTGATAACACTTGTCAGGCTTTGCTGACAGCTTTTCTTGGCACCTGCTGGGTGTGAACAGAGTGACTGAGGTATTACATATAAGATATCTAATGTTTTTTTTCCTCTGTAAGTCATCCTCACTTCACAATTTTGGGAAAAAACCCTTCAGTGTTTATAGTATTGAGTAGTGCTGCTCCCACTCAGTTCCCTCTTGTGTGGAGGCTCTAATGCCCTGTGGCGCTCTCCCAGAACAGCTTTGATGGTTGTTTTTCACAGAATCGTAGACTATCCTGAAGATGTCTGTCATGGAATATTTATATTATAAATAGCAGAAGATTAACCTCATCCATCTTGATTTGGGATCTCCTTCCTGGTGGCTCTGAATTGGAGAGCAAGATTTGGTTATAAAATCCCTCTCCCTGGGCAAGCTGTTCTTGAGGGAACAAATTCCATTCTGCAGCGTGTGAGCAGTCTAGATGTCACTGTGAAATGTGTATTTTGAAGGGTAACCACCCTTTGTGTTTTCCAGGAAAGCGATATTTGACACGCCGGAGGATGACCCCAATTACAACCCCTTGCCCGAGGAGCGGCCGGGGGGCTTTGCCTGGGGAGAGGGGCAGCGCCTCGGGGGATAATCAGGGCCTGTGCCAAAGCCCAGCCAGCCCTGGGAGGGACTGGCCTGGATGCCTCCTCATGGGGACTCTCCTTGCCCAGCGCGGAGAGGACTCTTTGACAGCTCTATGGTTTGGAATACAAGCACTTTATGAAACGGCAGTCTCACCTAAGACACCTCCAGCGTCTTCCCCAATCAGGGAGTTCCTTGTGCTGGAAATAATCTAATTCCAGTGGAGCCAAAAATTTGAAACTGGAAACCATTTTCTGTTAACTTCAGTTGACAAAGCCACACAAATACTTGTTTAAAGTGATTTCTAGAGCATTTTTTCAAGTTATTTGATACATGAAACGCTATGGGAAACTTTACAGGGGACAAACTCAACTTTTTGGGTTTCAACTCATTTTTTTATTCTTGGATAAAACAACTACAAGATGATTGAAAGGTGAAGTCACTATTTCAATGGCAAAAAGGTTTTGTAATCTGAGGTGCTGCTGTCTCCAGTCGTCTTTGAATTGCAAGAAATACACCATGCAGCATGATGCAGCTTTTCACTCTGCCAGTTGGGTTTTTGGAATGTTCTGCAGGCTGAGGAGGCTATGTTTGGTGGTTTTTTCCCCCAAGGACTGTGTGTTCAGGGGCCCAGTTTTGGGACTGGTGGTTTAATAGATGTGCCTGCAAAATCCACCCCCAGTGCCCTCTGCTGTCACTGAGTGACCTGCAGCACTAGGGAAGGAAACTTGTCTGGAGTGAGGACTCAAACGATGATGAGTTGAATAAAATGTCTTGTGGATCCTTTTTGCTTAATCCTTTGTATAATACCGTAGTCCTGAGGCAGCAGGTGAAACCGCAGAGGCTGGAAAGAGCAAGTCCTTGCAGACACAGGGGTAACTGAAGCTTTTCCCACAAGTGTCTCAGAGCTGCAGGACATAGGATTGTCTGCTCAGGATGTGGAATCCATGGTCTCTGGATGGAATTTGTTGTGGGAGGGCTGTATCCAACGCAGGCACTGAGTGGGATTTAGCTGAAAGCTACCTTGATTATAATTATCTCTGAGGAGCCACATGGGAATTTGGAGCTCAATTCAGCTCATCATGGTCGGCTATTCTTAAATTGCCACAGAAAGTACTGGGTAGGTTTTATTGATTATATCATAATAGATAAAGAGGGTTAAAGCTGCATCTCCGTTCTAAGTTTTAGGGAAATGGCTCACCTGTGACACAGGATTCTCTCATTTAGTGTCAGATTTTGTTTTTAAAAACTGGCTACAGGTTTTAATTTTTTTAATTTATAGCCCAGGAGAGCAGTGTGTGGGGATCTCAGGGGAAATGCTTTGTCTACAAGCAGCGTGTTAGATTCGGGTAAACAAAATGTGTGAGGTAATTTATATCTGCATTTTTGTCTGTTAAAGGTTATAAAAACTTATGGGAGCTTTGGAGGGTTTTACAGGGTTTTTTGGTCTGTTTTTTGGGGCAGTTTTGATTGTTTCTAGAACAGACTTTTAGTGCTCCTAGAGAGCAAGAATGAAAGTGTTTTTTGGACAATGGTGCATCTCCATAGGTTATGAGGCAGGAATTAGATCAAAACCTTATTTTGGGGGGTTTTTTTTAGCTCAGTGTTTGAGAACCCCTCCGTAGCTTGTTCTTGGAACAAGCCATGACTGGGAACATGTCGCGGCGCTGCCTGCAGCCGGCTCTGTGCCCTCCGAGGCTGGATTTGGCTGCAGTTCGGGGTCCGTGGTTTTCCCGAGGGTCCCCGGTCCCGGGGGGCGCCCGGAGCGCTGAAAATGGCGGCGGGCTCGGGACTACAACTCCCATGGTGCTCCGCGCAGCTGTCGCGCGGTGACGTCATCGCCGCGCCGGGGAGCCCGTGGAGCGCGGCCCCGCTAGGCCGGGAGCGGACGGAGCCCGGGACAGTCCCGGGGGACGGGACAACGAGGGGCGATGGCTCAGGACAGCGAGGGACCTCCGCCCAAGCGGTTCAAGGCGGCGCATCCCGGCACGCAGCCCCAGAGCGCCGCGCCGCCCGCACACGTGCAGCGCCGCTCGCTGCCTATCTCCGGAGCCCGCGGGCCGCTGCTGGCCCGGCTCCGCCGCCTCGACTGCGCCGTCCTCATCGGTGAGTGCCGGTCCGGACGGGCGTGGGCTGGGAAAAGCTGCCCGGATGTAAATCTGGAATGTGGTGAACAAGGGATGTAAGGATTTTTGTGCTCTGGCTGGTTAAGGCAGCCGGGGACGTCGTTTTTATGGAGAAGGCAAAAGTATGTCCCTTTCCATTCGCTGTCTGCCTGGAGTTCAGTCAAAGCCAGATGTCAAAACTATCCTCTTCAGAAGAGTCTCCTCAGTTACATTTTCAGGGTTTTTCACTGATTTTATTATGTCTTCTGTGAGTCCAAACTAGTAAACTTTTTGTCAGACTTCCAGGAGCTGAAGGCATGCACCTGGTCGTCTAAACACTCAGCATTTAATGGAATTAAATGAAAAATGCGTAGTATCTCACTCCTATGAGTGTCACGCCACAGACACTTCACCTCCAGAGAGACTGGAATATGTTTCTAAACAGAAGTTTGACAATGCCATGAAAGGAGTGAGGGAGAAAACCCTACTCCCTTGATGTTCCTTAGGAGAAACGGGCTCAGGGAAGACCACGCAGCTCCCTCAGTACCTGTACGAGGCAGGAATTGGCCACCCCGGTGTCATCGCTGTGACCCAGCCCCGCCGGGTGGCCGCTGTCACCCTGGCTGCCAGAGTGGCCGAGGAGAAGAGGACGGAGCTGGGGAAGCTGGTAGGTTGATCTACAGATAAACTTTGGTTTGGTGCTGCCGTGGGGACGGGGCCCTCTCAGGCTTTAATGGGTAGGATAATAACCAGCCGCAGCGGTGAGACTTAATTTTATATTTAGTGTTGGGTGCCACAGTATAAGAAGGATGTAAAGCTGTTAGAGAGTGTTTGAAGGAGTGGTGAAGGGTCAGGAGGGGCCCCATAATAGGAATGGTTGAGATTGCTTGGTCTGCTCAGCTGGAGAAGTGGAGAATTTGGTCAAACCTCACCAAGGTCTGCAGCTTCCTCCTGAGGGGCAGCTGCAGTTTCTGCTCTCTGTGACCAGGGACAGGACCTGAGAGAACAGCTGGAGCTGGGCCAGGGGAGGTTTGGGTTGGATATCAGGGAAAGGTTCTTCCCCCAGAGGTTGTTGGGCACTGCCCAGGCTCCCCAGACTGCCCGAGGCTTCCAGAGCTCCAGGAGTATTTGGACAATGCTCTTAGGCACAGGGTGGGATTGTTGGGGTGTCCGTGCAGGGCCAGGAGCTGGACTGGATGATCCCTGGGGGTTCCTTCCAGTTCAGGATATTCTGTGATTCTATAATTAAATAAATGGATAAAAATGGCTCTTTTCCTGCCCCATGACAGGGTAGGCATGGTCTGTCTCTGTGGTATTGGACTTCCTGATTATTATCTGGGTTCTTCCATTTGAAAAAATACTGATTCATGAATGAAACAAAAAATATTGTGCTCTCTTCCACTGCTGCCTGTATCAGAAATCACTGTCAGGGAGAGCACAGTGCTGAATCTGTGCAGGTCTGTGGGAGGAAAGCAAAAGAGAAAGACTTCTGCATAAAATCTCTGGGGAGTGTGGAATCATTTCTAGCAGGGGGAGGAAGGAAAGGAAACTTGGGGGGCATTTGAGATGAACTTCCAGTTTGGAAATGAAAAAAATGAACAGATAAACCTCTCTGCTTTCCAGAGCTTCCATGCACTTCTGGTTGGCTCTGTCTGATACAGTGACCAGGGGCTTTGTAGTCCTTACTTGTGGCATGATGGCAGTGAGAAATGCCAGTCTTTGTGCCCGTGCTCCCTGTGATCACTCCATGATCCCTTCCCCAGGTTGGCTACACCGTGCGCTTCGATGACTGCTCGTGTGCCGAGACCAGGATCCGCTTCCTGACGGATGGGATGCTGCTCCGCGAGGCCATCGGGGACCCTCTGCTGCACAAGTACAGCGTGGTCATCCTGGACGAGGCCCATGAGAGGACCATCCACACGGACGTGCTCTTCGGGGTGGTCAAAGCTGCACAAAAGAAGCGAAGGGAACGGGGCCTGCGGCCACTGAAAGTGTGTTCACCCAGGATGGCCGCGAAGGGCGGGGTGGGGCTGGGCTCTGCGTGCTCTGAGCTTCTCCTGGGGCCTTCCAAAGTGTTTGGAATTTTAGCCTTGACCATTTTTCTGTTCCTAAGACGTCCCTTTAAATCTGAATAGTTAAGGGCATCTAACTTACGATGTGTGGGCCTGATGTGACACCTCTGAACAGGGTACCTGGTCACCTCCATGATACCTTTTATCCACAGAAGCCCCTTGGGTGTGAGCTCTAGGCTGGACAGAGAGCTGGGAAGGTGTTGGCACTGCTGCTGAGAGCACTGCTGGTGCAGGAGCTCTGGCTGCTGGGACCGATGCAGGGCATGCTTGTTCCCAGAAGGGCACTGCACACGGGATGGGTGGACATGTCAGGAATTTGTGTGAAAGCACGTAGGCTTTGCTTGAGGGGCCTGGAAGGGTCCTTGCAGGGTCTCGTTCCACACACCAGCTCATTCTGTCACACCAGCATTTTCTGCTTTTGTTAAAAGCTGATGGCTTTAATGAGGGGAAATCACTCCCTTCTGGGCCAAACTCTGTGAGCTGTTCTGAGCACGGTTCTGAGGATCCAGAAGCTGAGTTTTGGCTGCTCCTGACTTGTCAGTGTCCGACTGGATGTGCTGACCCATCCTGTGCTCCCCTTGAAGGTGATCATCATGTCAGCCACGATGGATGTTGACCTGTTCTCCCAGTATTTCAATGGAGCTCCTGTCATCTATCTGGAAGGCCGGCAGCATCCCATTGAGATCTTTTACACCAAGGAGCAGCAGAGCGACTACCTGCAGGCAGCACTGGTGTCCATCTTCCAGATCCACCAGGTATGGGGCTCTGCAGGCGTGTGTCCCTCTGGGGCCAGGGGTTGGTGTTTTGTGCCGGGATGTTTGACAGCCAAACTGCTGGGTTGTTGTGTCATTCCATTAAACTGCATCCAGTGCTTTGAAGCAGCTGCTGCTGCTGTTGGGATTTGAGACCTGTACATCCAGGCTGGAGCGGAAGGGAGACTACTGAGCAAAGCTCTGTGATGTCAACTTGTGCTAAAACTTGAATGTTCCCCTCACCTGAGTTCTCTGTACCTGGGTGCTTACTGGCTCTCTCTGCCTGTCCTGGACAGTTATTTGAGGAGACGGCAATTCCTCCATCCTTTTAACACTCAGTCCCTCAAAATGTGATTTACTCTTTGCCTCTGGTGAATCCAGTGGGAATTCTGGCTGTTACATACCTTGCACCACATGTGTCTTTTCTTTCTTCTTTGCCTGCTTCACTGACTTGCTGCCAGGGCTACATTTCATTACCATCTCAGTTCTCCTTTCCCATCCAAACCCTCCTAACTTCCTGTTTCCTCTGGCTCCAGGAAGCCCCCGCGTGCCAGGACATCCTGGTGTTCCTGACTGGTCAGGAGGAAATTGAAGCAATGACCAAAACCTGTCGAGACGTCGCCCAGCATCTCCCCGAGGGCTGCCCACGGATGACGGTGCTGCCCCTTTATGCTTCCCTGCCTCACTCCCAGCAGCTTCGTGCCTTTAAACCTACCCCTGAGGTGAGGGGATGGGATGGGGGAACAGGAGCAGTTAGTTTGCTTCCATGAGTCTTTGGAAGAAATGTGAAATTTAAGGGGCTAAAGCAGTCTGTACTGATAGTGAGCAACAGTCTCCATTGGCTTTAGGCTGTGTGATTGCACTGTGGTATAAGACGTTGCAACTGTGATGGTTTTAACAGATGCATCCAGTGAGTCATAAAGAAGGAAGGATTAGAGGGAGAGAAAAGGGCATAGGAATTGAAATTTCCCTCATTTCATAGGAATTTTTTGACCATATCACAAAAAAAGCTACAGCAGCTAATGGGGGAAATACCAAGAAAGCTGAAAACCTGGGAATGTTTGTCAGGGCCATAAGAAAAGGAATGTGTGCTGCCTCGGGCTCTTCTGTACCTACTCAGCAGATAAATAAGAACACAAATGTTGTGCCAGTAATTAAACCAAAATTGTTGAAAGATGCGTTGAGAGCAGCTGTTCTGGTGGTGTATTTTGCTGCACCTGCAGGCACGTGTTTTAGAAGCTGATTAGAATCTGGAGATTAGTAGAGCTGCCATAGCTGTGTGTGCTCACAGTGTGGGGCAGGGCTTGGCCTTCACTGGCCAAAAGCAGCAGAATTTCTGTGTTGCAGCTGCTCTAAGGTGGCCTTGGCCTGGGTTTGATCTGTCCTTCTTCCCAGGGCTGTCGCAAAGTGATCCTCTCCACCAACATCGCAGAGACCTCCATCACCATTGCGGGGATAAAATTCGTTGTGGACACAGGCATGGTCAAAGCCAAGAAGTACAGCCCTGGTGAGGAATCCTGAGGAGGAACAGGGCTGAGATTGGGTTTGGGTTTGTAGAAGTTATGGGGGCCATAAGCCCCATTGAAAGAGGATTCAAACACCCTCTGTGCTGTTTAAATTAATGTCCCATGGTTTGGGTGTGGGGTTTGGTAGTGTTTTTGTGGGTTTTTCTGAGTATCAGCCATGAGGGGGTAAAAATCTGTCAAATGTGAATCTTCTCGTCATGAGCACAGCACGGGATAGTTCACTGTGCTTCGGGGTGCTGAACTGAGTTCTGAGCAGTATTTGAATGGCAAACCCTGGGAATTCTTACCGTTCATCCTCCATGTTTTCCAAAGCTGTGCCTCACACAGGCACTGACTGAGGTGATGCTTTTCCAGAAACGGGCCTGGAGGTGCTGGCAGTGCAGCAGGTGTCCAAGGCCCAGGCTTGGCAGCGCACGGGGAGAGCGGGGAGACAGGAGAGCGGGATCTGCTACCGGCTCTACACAGAGGAGGACTTTGAGAAGTTCGATGAAATGACAACACCTGAGATACAGAGGTGGGGACAGAACCAGCACACTCCTTGCCACTCCTCTTTTACAGCTGGAGCTGTGGGAAGAGCTGAACAGCAAAACTGAATGTAGGGGCTGACAGGGTGACTTAAGTAAAATGGAAGTGTGGGGACTAAACAGAAAAACTGGGAAATGTTTGCTCAGAGTGGACAGTTGGGCACTGAGTCTCCAAACACATGAGGCATTCGTTCTCCTGACTGTCCTCCAGATCCTGGACTTGCCTCTTCCTGCTTTAGGAAGTAAGGCTTTGCCAGCAGCATCAGACCAGTCTCTGTCAAGCTGCAGCACAGGCCTGAGACTCTATCTCAGCTTCTATGAAAAAAAGAATAAAGTAAAAGAAGAGAACTATCTCAGTTGTTCTTTCTGCCTATGCAGGTGTAACCTGGCTAGCGTGGTGCTTCAGCTCCTGGCCCTGAAAATTCCCAACGTGCTCACCTTTGACTTCATGTCCAAACCATCTCCTGGTAAGTGGCTGCAAAGGCAGCCTTGGGGAAAAAGAGCAGGGAGCAGGCTTGAGTCACAAGGTACACGAAGGTGTGCCCTGACTGCCAAGGGAAGCCGGAGTAAATTGGGAAAGGTGCTTGTTCTCCTGGATAGAGGAGGATAAACCACATTTTGGGACCCTGATTTCTCTAAATGGAAAGTGCTTGTCCCTCTGGCCAGGGGAGGGGGGCACTGGTGGAACCAGCTGATCCTTCACCTCCCTCAGAGGGAGGCAGGAGGCCTCACAGCCCAATGTCCTTGTTCTGGCAGATGCTATTCAGGCAGCAGTTGATCAGCTGGACCTGCTGGGAGCTGTGACACAAAAGGAAGGTCAGCTTGTCCTGACCCCCCTGGGAAAGAAAATGGCAGCCTTTCCACTGGATCCAAAGTTCTCCAAGGTAAAAACTGCAGAAAAATTTACCTTTTTTAATCTCATGTACTCATCTCTGAACCATTGGTGTTTCTCTTTCAAAGTCCTTAAGCAAGATGTGAAATCTGGGGTGTTTGCAGCTGTACTGTATATTTGCTGTACATTAATGTACATAATGTACAGCCCTTGTGCTGGATTGCTTGTCATTTGTTGTTTAATTCAGGGAAGTTTTTTAAAAGAGAATTTCTTTCCTCTGGCACCTCTGAAGGTGAACAAGGCAAACTTCCTTGCAGTTTTCAGGATTATTTAGCAGGTCCATGAAGTGTTTGTTGCTGTAGCTGGTTTCAGTCACTGTCTTTGTACTGGTTTTGCACTGGTCAGTCTCAGGAAGGAGCCTGGCTGTTGCTGTTAAAGGTGCTTGGTGAGCCCATCAGAGGATTTACAGCTGTTCCTAGGCCCAGATGTTTATGAATGAGATTGTCCTCAGCAATGTTTGGTCAAGCTCCTGGGCTGCCAGGGAGCAGAAGGCTCTGCCCAGCTGGAATGGGTTTGGTGGACCAAAGACAAGTTTTGTTGTGTCTGTGCAGGCCATCCTCGTGTCCCCCAAGTTCCACTGCGCGGAGGAGATCCTGACCATCGTGTCCCTGTTATCGGTGGACAGCGTCCTCCACAACCCGCCGGCCCAGCGGGACGAGGTGCAGGCTGTCAGGAAGAAATTCATCTCCAGTGAGGGCGACCATCTGACCCTGCTCAACGTGTACAGGGCCTACAAGAACGTCAACGGGCACAAGGTGGGGTGGTCTGAGGGTGGCAGTGCTGTCTGAGCTCGTGGGGTGAGCAGTTTTTAGCAGAGAGCAGTGACACCTGCATCTTCCTGCTGGTGCCACAGGCATCCTCCAAAGCAGAGAGAAAAGAGGGCTCATCCTTTACAATGGGGAATTGGAGGAAGTTCAGGATACAAAGGTTCCTGCAGAAAGCTCTAGCAAAGCTGGTCATCAAAACTCTGTGGGGCCAGTTCTGTAATCACAGCCAGGTCTCTTCCTTCACTGGTTCCAGCTGGAAACAGGAGGGAGTGGGAGAGTGTTGAGACTTGATGATAAATACCTGGACATGCTCTGTGACAGGATTCATAGGAAAAACACAGAACATATTTAAAAGCAGATTTGAATTTATCCTGCCCTATCAACCCCTCAGATTGATTTGTGGATCCGTGGACTCGTGCACCCCATTCCTTGCAGCTCCTGTCTTTCTTATCTGATTTGTTTTCACCACGTGTGGGATAGCAAGTGCTGTTCTGCAGCTCTTGGTGGCCTTGCAGAGCAGCTCTGAAACCACCACATTCTGTTTCTTAGCACTGTGGGAGGGAATCTAGACATAAGGGAATCAAGGGGGGTAGAAATATGACCGGGAAAGGGGTCAGCACCTTTTCTCTGAGGCAGATTGTAGGGGATTTTCTGCTTTTCATGATGTCCAAAGGCTGTCATGCTCCTGGGGTAAAGAAATACCCCCTTCTAACTCCCAGTGTCTCTGCTGCAGGGATGGTGCAGAGAGAACTTCATCAATGGCAGGAACATGAAGCTGATGGCAGAAGTCAGAGCTCAGCTCAGGGACATTTGTGTAAAGGTAACTTGCTGCCATATTCTATTTCTCTGTTTCACCTGTCGGTATTTTCCTGTTTGTCCCCAGACTGATGTTACTGTGCACCAAGTCCCAGGAGTGAGGAAATGGGGGGTTGTTTTCAGTCTCCTATAAAATAGCTGGATAAAATTCCTGACTGTGCAGTTGCATCCCAGAATCTTAAAGCTGCAGGGCTTAGTGGTTAAAAGAGAAATGGGAACCTTTGAGAAGGCTTCTCAGGAAGAGGAGAGATTTTGCTAAGGGTTTTTCCTGCTCTAGTGCAGGTGGGACTGTGCTGTGTGTGCCATGAGTGCTGTCAGCCTCGGCAGCCTGTGCTGGCTGGCTTCTTCATGGAGTCGGGCATTCAGTGTGGCAGCAGCTTCCCCTCGGTGCTGTTCCTGCTGGGCACAGCGTGGGAGCTGCTACTGAACCCCTGGCAGTCTCTAGTGACACGGGAGCCACCCTCTGGGGTATCATTTGTGAATACTGGCTGGCCTAACACTCACTTCCAGAAGGAGAGGGACGATCCATTTTGTTAGCTCTAGGTTAGCCTAGCATCCCCTCGAGCTGAATTCCCAGTGCTCCCCAGACGTTCTGACACTGGAGAACCCCCCAGGATTCCTGATAGAGCCCAGGGAAATGGGGCTGTGTCCCACGAGGGTGCAGGTTGTGCTTGCTCACTGCCGTCTCTCTCAGCTGTCGATGCCGCTGGAGTCGTCACGCGGGGACAGCGCGAGCGTCCGGCGCTGCCTGGCCCACAGCCTGTTCATGAACGCGGCCGAGCTGCGGCCCGACGGCTCCTACGGCACCGTGGACTCGCACCAGGTGGTGGCCATCCACCCCTCCTCGGTGCTGTTCCAGTGCAAGCCGGCCTGCGTGGTGTACAACGGGCTGCTGCGCACCAACAAGTGTTACATGCGCGACCTGTGCGTGGTGGATGCTGAGTGGCTGCACGAGGCCGCGCCCGACTACTTCCGCAGGAAGCTCCGCACAGCCAAGAGCTGACCCCTGGATGTGTGACCAGCTGCCTCAAGGGGCTCAGCTTCACCTTAGAAGACTTATTTTTTAAAAAATTTTTAATGAATGTATGTATAACCATGTTTTATATACACAGGATAAATTTAAGTGTGCTTAAGGAAGGGGTGGGTATTTATTTAGATTGGATTTATATGTTTTTTTCCAGAATAAAGAAGTGATGGTGAAAATCCAAATCCTGCGTGTTGTTTTTTGAGGCACTGAACAAATGATCACGGGGTAGTCCAGGAGTAGTCCTGGTATTTTCAGTTCTCATGGGAGTGTGTTCATTGTCAGCAGCCTCGGCTTAAAGATAAGATGTGAAGGTGGCACAGTGAATCTGTGCTTCTTGTGCAGATGGACTCTGCCATTTACATGTGCAGTGCTCAGACACCTGTGTGGAGCTGGAAGTTAAAATTCCAGTCCTTTGATGGGGTGGTATCAATCTGATGGGGTGGAATAGATGCTCTCCTGCTCCTTGCAGTGAGCAGCAAATGGGCTTCCTGTGCTTCTCCTCGATAGCGGGCACTAGCGCCAGCTTTTGGACAAAGGCAAGGCTTGGTGCCAGGAAACATTGTCCTAGGCTTTCCTCTAAAATCCACATTGCTCAAGGAGCAACAAAAACCCCCAAACATTAATTTTTTCTTTTTCTGAGGAGACCGCTATGCTCTGGCCTGAACACTGGCAAGTCCTAAATAGGAGTGGGAGGATGTCTGGGATAAAACCTGCGCATGTCTTCCAGCTTCCTAAAGCTCCTGTTGTGTGTCTTCACTCGAGAAGGGCTCATTCCATTGCCAGCGATCCGAGGAGCCAGGCAGGCCGCTGGCGCTCCGGTGCTGGCGGGGGCGGGACTCGAACCCGCGGGCTCGGGGTCCGCGCGGGGCGCGCCGGGGCCGGAAGCGGAGCGCGGTTCCGGGGCGGGGAGAGCTCGC
>VYZT01009730.1:326488-455075 GCA_013400735.1 Pomatostomus ruficeps | reverse complement strand
GGGATCGGGATGAGGGGGCGTGTGAGGAGGGGGCCGATGGTGGGGGTGTGAGAGGATGAGGGGTCGTGTAGGGAGGGGCTGGGTGTGAAGGGCCAGGAGGAGATGAGGGGATGTGAGGGGATGCGAGGTGTGAGGAGAGGAGGGCCATGGTGGGCACGGGGCAGAGGGGTCTGTTCCCTGAAGGCCCCCGGGCGGTTCTTCATCCCCCAGCCCGTCCTGGGGTGTCTTTCCCCAAGGAACCCCCTGCTTTTTGCCACGGAGCCGGGTTGTGCCTCATTCAGTGTCGTGCAAATCACCACCCAAAATAAAGATGAGCTGCGCTCCCGTGAGTGCTTTGAACGGTTTGTGCTTCCCGGTAACATTTGTGTTTTCAGACCCTTCTGTGCATAAACCCGCCCCTTTTCGAGGTGCACCAGACACTGCTGAGCCCTGCCCAGCACCATGTGGCGCTCATTGGGACCAAGGGGCTCATGGTGCTGGAACTGCCCAAACGCTGGGGCAAGAATTCCGAGTTTGAAGGTGGAAAATCCACGGTCAACTGTAGGTGGGTGAGACCTGGTTAATGACACCCTTGTCCGGCCACTCTTCCTCCACAGGCACCCTTTCTTGGGGTTAGACAGATACAGAAGACACTGGTGGAAGGTACAGGTTGTATGGGGGTTGTGGGGTAGTCACAAGTGAAGTTATTTTGGCTCAAGCACTTGCTGACTGTCAAATGACCCAAATAAATGATCTCAATTTGATGCAATTGCTGAGAAGCCGGATTCTCTTTTAGTGTTCTCTGGCCTTTCACAGTCATGGAATGGTTTGGGTTGGAACAGACCTTAAAGGCCAGCAAATTCCAACTCCTGCCCTGGGCAGGGACACCTTCCAGTAGACCGGGTGGCTCCAAGCCCTGTCCAGCCTGGTCTTGGACACTTCCAGAGATGGGGCAGCTTCTCTGGGGTCCTTCAGCTGTGGCCACTAAAAGCAGATGTCTGGGGGAAAATAACAAAGGGCTTCAAGTTAAAGCTGCCTCTCCAGCTTTCAGGGCAGTACAGATGAAGACTTTTGAAACCTTTGCATTGTGTCTCTAGCTCCTCTTGCCCACAGTTCCCTTTGAAGTAGCTTGTGTGTTTCTGGTCACAGTGCAAGTTTCTGCTCTGTATTCCAGCACCATTCCTATTGCGGAACGGTTCTTCACCAGCTCAACATCCCTGACTTTAAGGCATGCAGCCTGGTACCCCTGCGACACCTTGGAGCCCCACATCGTGCTCTTGACATCAGATAACACCATCAGGTAAAACCCATTGGTGGCTGATTATCTGAAGTGGGGTTTTTTTGCCATGTCCAGTCTTGATTTGTCACTAGATATTTGCATCCTGCCAGTCTTCCAGAGTTAGCAATAAAAAAATAGGATGGGAGGAATTTCAGACTGATGTTCCTGTGTCAGCAGGGAATGTGCAGCACTGCCAGGAGGATGAACGCGGCTGCTGTTTCTCTCCTCCAGGTTTTACAGTCTGAAGGTGCCTCAGACACCCATCAAAGTGATTGCGCTTTCAGACACCGAGGAGGAGACTCTCACAATCAAAAAAGGGTTGGTGTGGCTTCTTGTCCTTTGAAATGCTTTTGCAGAATAAGTGCAGTATTCTCAGTTGTGTTTTTAATGAATAAGTGATAAACCTACCTGAAAATCTGATACAAAACTGCTTCTTTAGTAGTAGCACTTCTTCATAGCACAGTACCTGCGCTTTTTTTTCCTTTTCTCTCTCCTTCTTTTTCTTTCTCTCCCTTTCTCTTTCTTCTTTTTCTCTTTTCCTTTCCCTTTCTCCTTTCATCTCCCTCTCCTCTCCTCCATCCTTCTAAAACAAAGTGGTGACAAACTGTACCCTCAAGTGTTTGTCAGAGTAGCAGTTTGAGAAACACATGTCGACTGTAGATGGGGTTAAGAAGGCGTTTTTGAGTGAGGAATGTAGAAAATAGATCACCTTTTTATTTCCCTCTTGGCCTAGTTAGAAAGGAAAATCCTGCACCACAGAGTGATGTGCCTCACAGGAAGTACCAGGACACCTCTTGCATCCTCTGAAGCTGTGGGGGCGCGGCAGAACTGATGTGCCATGAGAAGGATGTCACTCACTCGCTTTTGTTGCTGGCAGTGGCGCGTGGCAGGGCACTGCGGGACGGGGGTTTGGCAGGAATTTGGCAGCACATCCATCAGGACCACATTGAACATTGTGCTCTCAGTCCTTGCTGATGGTAGCTCCTGTTGTGCCCTGTCCCAGGAGAGCCTACACAGCGTCCCTGGGGGAGACGGCCGTGGCCTTCGACTTTGGGCCACACGTGCCAGTGCCAAGGCACATCCTGGGCCAGCGCGGCAGCGAGGAGGTGCTGGGCTACCCCCTGTACATCCTGTATGAGAACGGAGAGACCTTCCTCACCTACGTCAGCCTGCTCCAGAGGTAGGGGCTGGCCCTCAGGGCTCGTGGGTGCTTGGATGTTTGTACAGAGAGTCACCGCTGAGCTTGGCTGGGAGTCTGTGAGGGATGCTGGGCTGAGTTATGTTGTATTGCAGCCTGTTCTGTCTCAGTGGCAGTGCTAATAGACTGGGATCCAAAAACAGTGTGTTGTCCTTTCTCTTCCAAACATTACGGGTGCAGTTTCCACTGCTGAGGATGTGCTGTGCATTTACCATCGGAAATTCGATATGAAGACACAGGGCTGTAAAAAGATCAGTGGGTCTAAGGCTGTTAAGTGTATTTTGTGGCCTTCAGTTCACAGCACAGACATCCTTAGCTTTGGATGAGGCTCACTGAGCCAGGGGCATCTTAGGAAGAGAAATATTTGAACAGCATAGAGGGTTGGCAGGCATGTTCTGCGATGAAAAGTCAGGATGATTAATCAAGAATATAAACATGATACAAGAAGGAATTACTTTATAAAACTGAAAAGACGGTGCAAGACTTACAAGTTAGATCTTGTGTGGCTGAATATTAGTGTGTGCTACTTGGGTACCTGTGTGCCTCTGCACTGAGCAGATCTGTCTGCAGGCAGTGAGATGGCCTTAGTCCCTCTGAAGTTCTGCCCAGAGAAATGCCACAACACAAAATGCTGCTTGTGAAGTGCCAGAAACCAGCTGAGTAACAATTAACTTGAGCTTTCCATGAGTACTTTGTGTTCTCATATGAAAATGTTTCCTCATGAATTTTTTGCAGTGTAGCTTTGGTTGCTTTCAAAGCATAAAATATAATAAAACGAGCTCCAATTTCCAGTCTGAGATCTCCGCCAAGGAGCTGCAGGTCAGACTTGTAACCTGAAGGAGTCTAATGGGACTTAGAACTGCAGGCCATTGGGTTGTTTGACAGCCATGGGAAGTCCCCTTGCAGAGCTGGTGTTGTGAGCAAACCTTTTCCTGCAGCATGGGCAGCCTGGGGAAGCTGCTGGGCCCCCTGCCCATGCACCCGGCTGCAGAGGACAACTACGGCTACGACGCCTGCGCCGTGCTGTGCCTGCCCTGCATCCCCAACATCCTGGTCATCGCCACCGAGTCAGGAATGCTCTACCACTGCGTGGTGCTGGATGGAGAAGAGGATGATGAGCAGGTACCTTGTCTTGGTTTGGTTTTTTTCTGTAGGCATTTTTATTTCTTTAATCCCGTTTCCTGGCTGGGAGGTGGCAGGATGCCGGGAAGTGTGTGCCAAGTGCCAAAGCTGCATTCTTTTAGAATGAGGTAGTGAGTCTTCCTCTTGTTTCAGCCAGCCCCTGTGGCTCTCTGACACTTTTTTAAAAAATCTTAGTCCTGTGTACCCTGATGGTAGATCAGCTCTTGATCAAGTTTACTATGATATAATTTGAAGAGGATTTATAAAAAACCCTGAGTTTGAGTTAATTTTTTTTACGTAAATTTGAACTACATTCCTTGACAATTAAAACTCTTGCCTTGTAACTCTTTTGTGATGCTGTTTATGTTGGCATTCCTGTTTAAATGATGTCTCACAGAAGGATTCAATGCTCTTTACAGTCAGAAAAGTCCTGGGACCCAAGATCCGATCTTATTCCTTCCCTGTACGTGTTTGAATGTGTTGAGCTGGAACTTGCACTGAAACTGGCAACAGGAGACGAGGAAGATCCTTTGGAGTCTGACTTCTCTTGCCCAATCAAGCTGCACCGAGGTGGAGTTGTTGTTCAGCTTGTGGCTTTTTATTCCGTGCATTTAGGAACCAGCTATTTGCATGTTGTCATCGGTGTCAGACAAACAGGGAGATCAGAGTAAGGGTTTGCCTGATGCCCTCAATAAAGCCTTGGAAGGAGCAGGTCTGGGAGGGGCTCCAGTGTTGGCTCGAGGGCAGATTACACATGGTCACACAGCACTAAATCCCGTCAGCTGAGGGTTATAAAGCAGACCGTGCTGCGTCTCTGCTGGCCTGGGAGCGTGAGGGAGTGCTGTGGGGAGGGTGATCCTCAGGGAAGGACCTGCTTATCCCATGGAATTGTGGGCAGGATGAAGTGCTTGGGTTTGGGAACAAGCAGCTTGTCAGAATGCTGGTCTGCTTGTGTTAATAATCTGCCACTGAAAACCTGATTGATACAGATGTGGTGTGATAGGAAGAGTTCAATGGATATTTAGTCTCTGTTTCTGGTACTTGCACTAAGATGTTAAAGCTGACTGGACATGAAGTTGATACACAGGATCAGCAGTGCAGGTGTGAAGGATGAGTTTTTCTCAGTTCAGTGCCATCTCTTACATTTTCTGTTTCAATTTCAGATCCCAAATGTCCCTCTAGATACCACTGCACACACGAAGCTGGTGTCCACAGTGTGGGCTTGACATGGATCAATAAACTGCACAAATTCCTTGGTTCAGGTGAGTGAGGGAAGTGAGGGACAGCTGAGCATTGTCAGTAACAGGCTGGTGGGTGCAGGTAGTACTGAATCCCTCACCCTGCAAAGTGGATCTGATGCATCCTGACACGTCTCTTTGTAGATGAGGAAGACAAAGACAGTTTACAAGAGCTGGGAGCAGAACAGAAGTGCTTTGTTGAACATATTCTTTGTACAAAACCGCTGCCATGCAGGTAAAAAACCAAACCAATTGCTTTTAAATCAGGGAGTTGCTATGGAAAATATGTGATTTGTCATCTTTCGCTGCATTCATTCCATTAAAGTAATAAAGTAAGCTCAAAAGAATTCAAATAATACAACTAGGCAATTGGTGTATCAGGATTCTTAATGCAGAGTTAGGGTAGTATCTTAAATTCTTGTGTTACTGTCTGAAAATGATCTGTCAGACCAGCAGAAATTTTCACTTCTATTTACGTGACCTTGGAGCATTTCCAAAAGAGTGAACGTGCACAACTTCAGGAACAAAGAACTTTCCTGACTGGGTAATTTTTGTGTTCTTCCCTTCAGGCAGCCTGTTCCAATTAGAGGATTTTGGATCGTTTCTGACATCCTGGGGCCCACGATGATTTGCATCACCAACACCTACGAGTGCATTACGAGGCCTCTCTTGTACGTGGTTCTCAGTTGGTTTGAAGTCCATGACTGCATGGAAAGGACCAAAAAAGAATATTCCTATTTTTCAATTACTCTTTGATCGTTTCACCTCAGGTTTCTGCACCTCTTAGGCCACACAATGAAGTTTTGCTTTCTGAACACTCTCTGGCTGAGCACTGAAGTGTTATTACAGTAATTACCTACTGCTCATAAGGTGTTTGTAGGGGATATAGTTAATCAGATCACTTTTAGTGAGTATTAGGACAGAAAAGATGTTCTTGATGGTACCGTTGAGGTTTTACAGTGATGTGGATATTCTTAATGGGCTACTGAGGTTATGTGTGCATGAAAGCAGAAAAAAGTAGGATTTTAGTTTGTGCTTCCAGTTACTTTCTTTGGAGGTGGTGGCAAAGATACAGAGTGGTGTAGGTGTGCATTTGCACAGTGAAATGAACACCTTGAGGGGAGGACACTATTTACAGCTGATTTTTTGCAGGACACTGTTTAATGTAGGACAGGTACCATCAGTAGAGCCAGTGTTAACATCGGGTTCTCCTACAGACCTGTTATTTATTTCACTGTTTCCACACAGCTGGGCAGTGACTGGGCAGGGTGCTTTGTGAAGAAGGTCATGCTGCTATTCCAGTGCTTTCTTCTGGAACTTTCTTCTCCTTAAGCTAAAGGATATTTATGATTCTTGCTAGTTTGAGCCATGACCAAACAGGTGTGGGGATGTGATTTACCAACCCTGCTAGGGCTGGATTTACCCCATAACTGAAACAGCTTCCTTTAGAACCCCCTGCAGTAACCCAGGAATTCCACAGTGGCTGAGTTCCGCGCTTTCAGTACCAGTTAAGCTCTGACCTGGTTTCAGTGTGACTGCTCTGACTGTTCTCCCTTCTGCTGTTGTGTGGTAGGAGCACTGTGCATCCTGCGTCCCCTCCCCTGCTGTGCACCAGGGAGGACGAGGACCTGTCCGTGTCCCCTCTGCGCATCGTGGCAGAGTCGGAGCATTCCTTTGAAAAGCACATCCAGGGCATCCTGCAGCGCGCCTCTGCCAACCCCCTGCATCTCAAGTAAGAACATGGGTTTTCCTGGGACACCTGAAGTGGGAACGCTTGGGAGCAGTGGGTGTTGACCAGCTCCTGATTGGACAGCACATTGCCTTGGGCACAGCTCGTGCCACTCACTGGTGCTTCTGTCCCTGTGGGAATGGCATCCAATCCAGTGATGGTGCAGGCTGGGAGGGGATCAGCTGGCTCCAGTCTTCAGCTCATGAGGTGCTCATTGCTTGGCTCATTGGGTTTGGAGTATCTTAAGCTACCTTAGGATTTCCTCATGTAAGAAAAATGATTTCTAGCAAAGGGATTTCATTGTAATCCCCCACTTTCATAACAGACCTTCCCTGAGCCCTTACTATAAACACTGGAAGTGGTTTAGCCTTTCAAAGGAACATGTTAGTAAGATTGCAAAAAAATCTCTCTTAACCTTAAGATCTGCGGATAAAGATGCGGCTCCTCCCCCTGAAGAATGCCTTCAGCTCCTCAGCAGAGCCACGCAGGTGTTCAGAGAGGAATATATACTGAAACAGGACCTGGCAAAAGAGGAAATTCAGCAAAGGTAATGCAAAACTCTCATAAAAATGTGCTGGCCAATGTCTCTGTGACACAGCAGCACTAAGTACTGAGCACTCACCCTCCTCTGTGGGGCTAATCCTGGTGAATGAGTAAATGTACAAAATGTAAAACTAATAATGAACACTGGAACTTAAAATTCACTTATCAGGAATAAATACCCTTTTCTTGATGCTGTCTGCCTGCCTGGGCCTGTGGGTGGCAGGAACTCTGACCTCAGCACTAATCCTGACAAAGGAAAATTGCTTTAAGTCTCTGCTGCATCAAATCGTAGCCTGCTATTGACACTGTACAGTCTGGACAAAATGGGAGTTCTTGCTCACCCACTGCCCCTTTTTCAGTGTCTTTAGTTCTTCCCACTGCCAGCATTTTCTGTGTGGTGTAAATCCTGATGCACCTGGTTGCAGGTGGTTTGATTTTTTTTTTGTATGTGTTTACTTCAGAGTGAAGTTGCTGTGGGGACAGAAAAAGAAACAACTGGAGGATCTGAATTACTGTCGAGAGGAGAGGTGAGTAGGAGCTGTCTCCTTTATCAAGGCAAACCTCAGGAATGATGCACCTGTGGTGGTGGTTTGGACAAGACCCTGTGGAGCAGGTGACAAGTGAAGGCATTCCCAGCCATAATGAACCCTGTAGGTTCACTCCCTCCTCCAGCTGGCTTCTTCAGCTTCCTTGTCCTGTTTCCACACCCTGGCTTGTCCTGTGTGTAAACGTGAAGTAAGGAACTGCTTCTCCCTTGCCTTAAGGAAAAGCTTGCGGGAAATGGCCGAGCGCTTGGCTGACAAGTATGAGGAAGCCAAAGAGAAGCAAGAAGACATCATGAACAGGTGAGTGCACACCGGGCTCTATTTCACCTCACACCACCTGATGTTAAACAAAGTTTGCAGGTGAGGTAGAACAACGTGGGCAGAAGCTGCTGCACTGGTCTCTTACAAGACTGGGCTTCTGAAATTCCCTGTGCTGGAGCTCGGTGTGATTTGTCTGCAGCCCCAGCCTGGGCCAGCTCCGTGCTCAGAAATGGCACCTGAGACCAGCTGGAAGGGGAAGGTGAAGCCCCTGAGACTGGGGAAGCGTGGCCAAAGCACCAGGCTGCAGGTGTTGGAGCAGAGCTGGGTACCAGGGAAGTTAACTCAAGAGACATTTCTTGCTTTCAAGGATGAAGAAAGTCCTTCGGAGTTTCCACTCTCAGCTTCCTGTTCTGTCTGACACTGAAAAAGACATGAAAAAGGAACTGCAGACAATCCATGACCAGCTGCAGCACCTGAGCAATGCCATCAGACAGGTGAGAGGGGGCAGGACCTGGCTGGGAGGTTACTGACAGCTCCTCGCTCAGTGCTGACAGACAAGTCCTGCCAACAAAGTGGTGCTGTACTTGTGCTAATTAGCAACAACTTGCGAAAGGGGCTTTGGGTCCATCTTGGTAATACAGACTGTAAGCCCTCAGAGAGCTCCCCCTCCCTCAGCCTGGCAGGCACATTTCTCCTCTCTGTGGAAGTGCAAAAGCAGGCAGAGTTGAACCCAGAACCAATTAATTGCAGTACAGCACCGCAGTGTGTAATTAACAAACCTTCACTGTGGCAGGCAGGACCAGCACTGACAGAGGTGTTCTTTTTTCTCCTCAACTCGCAGGTGAAAGTGAAAAAGGAATACCAACAGAAGCAGATGGAGAAGGGGCGCAGCCTCCGCACCCCCAGCATCAGCCTCAGTGCCTACCAGAGCAAGTGCATCCAGGCTGTCCTGAGAGAGGAGTAAGTGCGAGCTGGGCTCACGTTCCCTGCAGGGGCCTCAGGTGCCCTTCAAGCTGCGCTGCAGGAGGGGCTGAGGCAGCGGCTGGGGGAGAGGGGCTGAAGCACAGGGCCTGCAGCTCGTGACAGCAGCACTTCACGCAGAGGTACTGAAGTGCTTTTTGCCCCAGGGCAGTCTCTATCCCGTCTGGGATTACAGGCACTGCTCCCATTCCCTGCTTCTGCCATCTGAAGTGTTTCCCTTCCTGCTTTGTTGTGTGCAGATGGGACCCCCAGCCTTTTGATTTGGGTTATTTTTTTCTTGAAGGGGAGAACACATCCGGGAGATGGTGAAACAGATCAACGACATCAGGAGCCACGTGAACTTCTGACGTGTCCCTGGGGAGGACCCTGCTCCAAGAGGCTGGATGAGCTTTACCTGTCTCTCTGTTCCCCTTGTATATTCACCGTTTGTAAGTTGAACAATACACCTTCTACTTATTTTGTAAAGAACTGTGAAATAAAATACTTTTGATAAGACTCCTCACATGCTGTGCTTTTTGCTTTTCTCATGGGACGGGGATGTGCTGCAGGTGTTTTGGAGTCAGGGTGTTAAAGGGTCACACTCAGAGCTACCTCAGGAGCAGGGGATTGCTGCTCCCTGGGTTTATCCTGGGATCATCTCCCACCCTTGCTCCATGAGGGGATCCCTGGGGGGAGGTCTGGGGCAGGGGGCAGAGGAGAAAGACCAGAGCAGTGCACACACACACTTCAGCAGCTTTTTTTTAATTTGGAACACTTTCTCCATAAACGACACACCTTCAGTACAGTTAACAAATGGTTACACTGGAATCCTGGAGACAGCAGAATTCTACACCCACGATTGCACAGGACACCAATGGCTTGGCTCACTGGAATGCAGTATTGACTTCCAAACACTTTGCCTTTTGCAAAAGATGGCTCTGGAGTCCCTCTTGACGTGACAAGGCCAATTCAGTCTCTGCTGTAGACAGACTCTAGTGGACAATAAATAATCGTTGTCCCTCCCCCCTCCCCTTAGAAAAGGCGCCGTGGTGAAGCTTGGGGGGAAAAGGAGTTACTGCACTGCTAAAACGTGGCACAGCAGGGGCTGGGACGAGGGAGCCAGGGTGCCAGACATGCTGCAAGAACACTTTGTACAGGGTAAGACTATGCAGGTACAGGAATGCAGACACAACTCGACCTGGGCCCTGTTACAGCCTCCTCCAACAGCTCAGCCCCTGTGTCACAGCTGAGCAGGGGACACTGCCTGAGCCAGGAGAACCCACCTGGCACCAGCCACGCTCCACAACACCCAGAACTGGAAGGAAGAGCATTTGTTTTCTCGTGTTCATGAGCAGTAACACCATCATCCATCATCCAGTGAGTATCTACACCAAGAGCTTTTCCTATACTTCATTTACAGTCTTTAAAATTTGCTCTGCAAATTTGGCACACACTGTCTTGTTTTGCTTTTAAAGGCCCCTTTGAGCTCAGCAGAAGCTCAGCTGCTGCTGCTGAAGCTTTGCTGTCCTTCCCCAGGAGGGACAGCAGTGTGTAGGAAGCACATCTCCTACCACTCCTGTGAACAGCCAGGGTTCCAATTTCAAACTAAATTGTTTAAAAGTCGGACATTACAGCAGTTGGTGAAAAAAGTGATTCGTGTTCCAACACTCAAACGGTCACAGCTGGTACTGAGACAGGAGCACAGGTGTTCAGGTGCATGATGGAATAGGGTGGTGAGAAGGAAAACAACCATGCAAGAACTGCCTGCCCGTCCTCTCCAAACCACGGGAAGTTCCTTCAGGGACTGGTGCAGTGCCTGGCTCACAAACAAGGAAAAGCACCCAGTGCACACCCCCGTTTGGGAACAGCTCCACCAGCGCTGGGGCTACGAGGGAGCCCAAACCACTCACCCCCTTCCTGCCAGGCTGCAGCCACGACTCACCCTGACACCACCACTCCTGGGGAAAGCTGTGCCAAAGAGCCACAAAAACACACCAAGGAAAAGCCACCCAGCCCTGGACTGCCTGGAACCCTCTGGCCCAGCCACAGCCAGGGGTGTTCAGAGCAGACGGGGCTGCTGAGAACAGGCCAGACACAGGAACCAGTAAGGGTTGCTGGAAGGCCAGGAACAGCCCCTGCCCCTGCTCTCTTGCACTGGGACCATCCAGAAATAACCAAAAAATATTTTACTGTGAAAGGCTTCAAGGTGCAGTTCCTCAAATGCTCAGCTTGCCGAAGAGGGTTCAGGATGCGGTGCAATTCTGCCATACGGGGCTTCCTCACACCTCCTGCACAGGTGAAGTAGTCACCAGTTACAGTAACTGACCCTGAAACCAGTTACAGGTTAGTTTTTGGGAAGGGAGGGGGAGGGTGGGAACAGAGAAAAAAGCTTTCCCTTCTGTTCTGCAGCTCCTACTAAAGGCATGTAGTTTTGTCTCCGAAGTTTACCCAGCCATTGGAAAACTGAATGAAAAGCATCTGGTCCTGGATTTATGCATCAGGACCCGGCTGCTGTCACTCACAGTTCAGCAACTAGTGAGAAAGGTTTAAAAAAACCCCTAATCTGGTAATTGCCAAATACTAAAGACCCAAGCCACACTTCAATGTCACCTTTATGTGAAAGTAATGTCATCTTTAGACATGACAGCTCTGCCATCTGTTAGTCTAGTCATTACTAAAGTGGGAAAAATTACTTTTGGGTGTCAGGATTATGAAGGGAATTAATTGCTAGGGTGAATAAAATGCTTTAATTCTTGTAATGAGCGGCAAGGAATTGAGCTTGTATGATGCTTTTTTGGCTGTTTTTAAGGCATTCCTCTTCAAAACCACTGGTTCTGACTTTATGTCAGTAGCAGGATATACACTGCTAAAAATAGGATCTAAGCACTTAAAATATATAGTCATGTGCATTGCAGTTTGGAGCATTTTCTGTCACTTTTGAAGGTGATGAAGAAAAGCAGATCTCTGGGCAAGTGTGTGAAGAAAAAACAGCAAGGAATGGAGGAAAAACTAAGAAGTTTTGGACAGTGGGATCTGCTCCTTCAGCCTCCTTTTCACTGAGTTGTAAGTTCAGGAATTTGGTTTGTACCACCAGGATCACCAACACCTGCAACCGTTCAGGAATCATCCAGCTGCTGCATGGAACTCCAGCAGGGGAGGAGGAGGAGGAGGATGCTCATGTTACCCCTGGACATTTATAGAACAAGAAACTCACACCTGGCAACTGAGTGATCACAAGAATCTCCTGCCTCTGCTGCCACATTGCTGAGGGTGACTGAACCGGGAGCAGAACCAGGGGACAGCACAGGAGCCACCCCTGAGCAGTGCCAGGACACCAGAGAGCTGCACTGTCCCCTCCATGCTGCAGCAGCACAATCCTGCAGCTCCTGCCCTGGCTGGGAGTGTCTGGGGGTGATTCCCTGTGTGCTGACACGAGGCTGACCCTGCAGAGGGGTCAGGGCTTCACTCGGCACCTGCCCTCAACACCTTCCCCAGAGAGCTCCTGCCTGGACACCCGGAGCAGGGCACACCTGCACCACCTCAGGCCAATGCTCAGACATGCACATGACTTTTACCAGCTTTTTTCTGTTTGGGTTTTTTGTTTGTTTGCTTGGTTTTTGGTTTGTTTTTTTTTTTTTTTGTTTTTTTTCCAGAGAGGAGGGATTCCAGGCACTGCTCAGTTTTAGAGATGAGAAACAACCAGTTGTAGCTCCATATCCTAAATTACATCTTTGAAAAGAGATTACAAAACAGTGCATTTCTTGTGCTTTTCTTTCAGTATCTGAACTCAACAGAAAAATGGCAAGGAGCTAAATTCTCAGTACAGTTTTCTTTTTTGTTTTTTTTTTTTTGATTAGCATTTATCTATTCAGGAAATACACAGCTCACTCATATCCACATTTCAGCAGCATTCAGATTCTTCACAGAGCCAATGGTTTAAAAAAAAACAAAACGTACTGAGTTATGAAATAAGATCAATATCCAGTGTCCTGCTAATAAAGTCATATTTTAATATAAAATATTCATACAGCATACTCTACACCTCATTCTCTCCGCTAGCTGAATACTGTTACTGACTATTCAAACAGAAAAACTTCAACCACTTTGCTCTTCAACGTTTTGGAGGGACAATACAGTTTCCAGCAGCTACTTTGATCACAGTAGTGGGGAAAGGACAGAGGGAAAGACAGGGGTATATGTTCCAAAACTCTATATTAGGTTACGAAGTCGGCTGAAAGAGGGAAGTTTTTCAGAATGTAAGGACTGATCCCACTCAGTGGAACACGAAACACTGCACTCATTAGTGTTTCCATTAGAAAATTCTCCTTCCTACACTACAAGTCACCCTTGTGCTCTCTTCCTGCCCAGTACGAAACCTTTTTCCCCTCTAGAAACAAAACTTAAGTCATTGCTCCCCTCTGTTGTCTTCTGCTCTCTCGGTTAGAGTTAAATAATAATTAATGTTGCTATAAAGATGAGTTAAAAACCCCAGACGCAGCCTCGGAGCCCATCAGGGTGTCATGTTTCAGGGAGCTGATTAATGTCCGTCAGTTTTGTGTCGTTCAGGATTGCACGGATTCTCTCCAGGGAATCTGCCTGCCGGATCCGCTCCAGCTGCACCTGCAGGGAACCAACACAGGCACCGCAGTCAGCACCAGGAGGAAGAGCTCAGACCCAGACCCAGAGGGAGCCCCTGAGGGATCAAACACCACCCGGGGCTGAAGAAATGCAGGTATGAAGGAGCGCAAGCTCAATCTGGGCCCAGGAGCACGAGGCAGTTGCGGTTTTACACCAAACCCCCCTCCTGGGGGCTCCAGCCACACCACCACTGTGTCCTGCCTAATGTCCAGCCACTGACACTGTCCTGGCAAACTGGAGGTGTGCAAAGCAAACCTTCCCAGAAAGAATGCAAAGGAGCAGCCTTAGAACCCCTCAGGATCACAGCCAAAATGCTCCTGGAGCAAACATCCCATTTCCAAGCTCACTCCTTGCTTGGCTGATAATCCAGTTTAAACTACTTCTTATCTGCTGCCAAAGGGCCCAGCAGAACTGTGGTGACATCAATGCAAGGAGAGCACAATTGATTTATTTATCACAGTCTAACTTCCACATACTTGCAAAATGATCTGGGCTTTCAGTTACAAATTCCCAACCAGCATTTAATTGATTTTTAGCCCTTCCTCTGAATTGCTGATAACTAATTTGGCCAGCAGACCCCTCACACAAGGGGCACCTGCCCAGGCTCTCACTGACAAGGCCAGGGAAGGGAATGAGCCTGCCAAGAAACTACAGTCCTGCTCTGATGGTCATCTCACACTGTACAGCGCACATGACACAGGCCACTGCTGAAACTGGAGCCCAAACTGACGTGCAGTAACTGCTTAGGGCAGAAAGAAAACACAAACCCCAGAGCTGCAATTCTTACTGAGCTCACACTGCAGGTTCACTAAACTACCTGCAAGCTGTGGGAGAGTCCACCACACATCAAAGTGGCGGCTGTGTTTGCTCTAACTGCACAAGCCAGTGCCTCCAGGACTTTGGAAAGCAAAGAGAGGATGATGACAAAGGAGAAGCAACTTCTCTAGGCAGGACAACTCAATAGTCTCCTTTGTCCTACCAACTCCTCCAGAGCCAGGGAGGACAGATGTCTATTGTCTATCCAGCTAAACTGTGTCTAGTAAACAAATCTCCCACATTCTGGGGTTAATTTTCCAAGTAAACCTGAATGTCTGACTCAGAAAATGTGTGATTTGAATTCTGCTGGATGGCCCTGAGCAGCCTGGCCAGGTACTCCAAGGAGATGGGGCTGAAATTCAGCACCTCCTCCGTGAGCAAAGCTGGGACAAAGGGGCTGCAAAGTCTGGAAATGCAGACCCTGAAGGGGAGACCAGCCCAGCCTGGCTTCCCAAGCACACACAGCCCCTCTGCACACAGCAGCTGCAGGTTCCAGCAGGAGAGACCAGCCTGACAAACCAGGATCAGCCTCAGGTACAGCCCTGACAAAACTCCTCCCTCCAGCCACCTCTTGGCATCTCACATCAGCGACAGGTTCCACTTCATGGAGGAAATACAAGGATAACAACAGTGACAGCAGCAAGGAAGGACAAGACTTTCAGAATGTGTAAGCAGAAAGCAGTAACAAAGAACCATTTCATAGATTCACATCAAACAGTACCTGTTCCTGACTTTGTCCTCAAATATTTGCACCTGAATGATTTGCTATGAAAATCGGAAACATGAGATGGACAAGGAAAAACATAGGTCTGGGAGCACCATCATTTATGGCTCTATACAGTTTCTTTTAGCACAATAACTGAAAATTGGCTGGAACCAAGTAATCAGAATAAAATCCCAATAGCTTTAATAATAATATCATACTAGGAATACCTGATCAGTTTATTGCACTAACAAATTCTAAAACAGATCATAAATACCAACATAAGAAAATTTACAACTGCTGTTTCTAATTTCACACAGCTCTGGAGAAACAATGAAACTAAAGCAGCCCCTTACACATTGATTGCAGTCTCTTACCTGAAGTGTCTGAGAAAGCTTTACAAAATCTCTCTGCACTTGCTCACTGACATCTAATTCAGTCTGCAACCGCTGAGCTTTGTTCTTCTCTTCAAACACCAGCTGCTCAAGGTTGGCCTGAGGAGGAAAAGATTCTTTATGCTTGGACTGAATGAAAATCAGCAGCTTGTATAAACTGAGTAAAGCATGATACCAGAGCAAAGCAGCACAGTATTCACAGGCTCTTGACAACAAACTAAATCAGTCTTTCTACACTTCAAGTTTTCCAAAGTGCAAAATCAGGGAGTAATGCCCATTAACAGATGCCAACAGACTGGTTAAAGCATGGAAAAGTCCAGTCTTTCAACAGCACCATGACCAGAGATCTCAAAACACAAAGGCAGAGGTCTGAGTTTTAGCGCAGTAAGTTCACAGCAAGGGCAGTAATTTGCTGCTGGAAGTGTAAGTGCCTTGCTGCTCTGAGTTTTAGTCAGAAGAAGTATTTGGGGAAAGGGCATAAAAAACTAAAACCACAACACGAGAGAGTAGAGAGCGTGGGCTCAGATCACAATTAATTCACCTGAGTGCTGAAGTGGAGCCCCTTCCTACAGCAACCACAAAAACCATTTCTTCAAAAGCATCCAAGCACTCAGCCCAAGGTTTGGCTACCAGGACGCTCTCCACAGGCAGGAACGTTACTGAGGCTTCACTTGGGAGGGCAGTGCAAGGGGTATTCAGGTCAGCAGCAATTCAGATCCACCACTCCACAAATCCCAGTGAATACAGGGGTGAGGATTCAAACCACATCCACAGGACATCATTTCCCTGCCACTTTTCTTACCAACACTCAAAAGCTTCTTTTTTTCATTCTTAGGTAGTGCCACATTCTCTGACACAGCTGATCATCACAAAAGATGCAGATACACTTCACATGCAGACATCATAGCTACCTTTGCTGCAATCTCCTTCTTCAGCTGTTCTTCTAGAGTGTTCTTTGCCTCCTGCAGACTCTCCAGCTGCTGCAGGTTTTCCTGCGAAGAACTTTCCAACTGTATAATAATAAGAATAATATAAAAAAATATTAACTAAGCTTCCTAACGTTTCCATCTCCCACAGTCCCTCTATAAGGATGTCTAAGTATCATTCTGAGACTCAGAAACACACTTAAATAATGTCTTCTAGGGGCAGAGAAAACACTTGAATAACATCTCTTTCTCTCCATTTATTTATTTTTGGAGCTGGAGAGAAATGTCCAAACCTGATATTTAGGTCAGTGTTAGGTAGCCTAGTATTAGTTAGGAATTAGTTAATCCAGTAGTTAGGTTACAGATTAATAAAACAGATCAAACACCTTTTAAGGAACAGAACTATGAATGTGTCCTACTCCTACTCTGTCACCAATACAGGAAAGAAAAAAACCAAACCAACAAACCCTTTATTAAAAACCCCCACACCACTAAAACCAAAAATCCCACAGTGAAAGGGCTTCTTACCTGTTCCTTTTCCACTTTTATTCTTTCCAATTCAGCTTTTAAACTGGAAATGGAAGCTGAAAAACAAGAATCACAAAGCTTAAATGCAGGAAACATGAAATTGTTAATACCCTGTTCACTTCTGTTAATATTTAAAGAAGAATTAGGCTTGTGTGACATCAAAGGTACCTCAACAGCAAACAAATAATTGTACCTTTGTTTTTAGCTGCACAGCTTTGGTGTCTCTGCTATCAAAAGTGGACAGTATTTAGAATTCAAACAGGTCTACTACAAAATCATGTATTTGTGCATTTTATTAATTTCTAATATTCCTATTTTGAGCCTGTTTCACCCCTGCTCACCTATTTCCTCTTTGCAATTCTCTATTTCCAGCTGTAGAGTTTCTTCTATATTTTCTTTTAAATATTGTTCAGCTTGGATCTGTTCTTTCAAGAACAGGATCTCTGCCTTCAGCTTCTCCTCCAGGTGATCTGCTGCTGTCCTCACACTGATGATGTCCTCCCGGTACTTCAGGATCAGCTCACGGAGCTCCTGGATCAAGGATTAGCAGAGATGAGCATTTTGCTGTCCCACCCCCCAGCACTGGGGTCATCCTCACGAGGACAAAGCTCTGCTGCCCCAGGGCCTGGCCCAACACCCCAGACCCTGCTCCCAGCAAGGTGTCCCAGTCAGTCTGTTTGGCCACAGGAAATGAGAACAGGGCAAGATCCACATCCCCACAGGTTTATGATGCTCCCCCTGCCCTTCAACCCCACCAAATCTTTCAGGCTTAAAGGGAGCGGCTGTGAAAGGAATGATAAGGCTTATCACTGTTCAAGGCTTTGGATTATTGCTTGTCTGAACTGGACAGAAGTGACTGACTTCACCTGAATTACTGAATCAATACACTGGGGCCCTGGTGACTGAACACCTGTGTGCCCAGGTGGAAAATACAGCTTGAACTGGCTGAGCTGGGCCAAACCCACGCTCCACCGACCCCAGAGCAGCTGTCAGGCCACAGTTAACTGGTTTTACAATCCACCCACGCCCTGAAGCAGGCATGGCACAGGGGGATCACACTGCTGGCTTTGTCCATCACAGACTTACAGGGTTAAAACCCCAATTACTGTTCTTTGTGCTATTTGAGACAACTTTTTGATAAAGAACAAAATTCCAGCGAGATCAAGTCACAAGTTGGTGTTAATGATTTCAAAAATGTTTTACCTCTGTTGTTTCTGGTAGAATGAAGTCTTCAGCCTGCTGCAAGGACACATGCAAGCTGTGTTTGCCTTGAAGACTTTCATTATCTTTTTGCAGTCTCACCAACTCTTCTGAAACCTGCTCCCTTGACTGCGTCAGGACAGCCTCCCATGCAAAGAAAAGCATAAATTCACACTTAGGGTCATGCTCAGATCTCTTCTGCCCCATTTACTACCACTGCTTTCAAAAGCCTGGTGAACTGATACTCTTTGTAAAGAAGGGCAACAAAATGATGGTGTGGATCAACACAACCAGCTCCCTCTTGCCTGGCCTATGCACCAGAAATAAAGGCAAGGGCAGCTTTAAGTGTCCAGACAGAGCGGAGGAAGCAGATGATAAACACAGCTTTGTTCAGTGTCCCACACTCCTCCTGTGTGTGTCCATCAGCTGGCTGTGCTCAGGGAGGGGAAGGGGAGTGGGGAACCAGCTGTGCTTCCAGAGCTGGCAGGGATGTTTGTTAACACCACCCCACACTCAGCTGTAAGAGCAGGTTATCCAAAAACCTGAAACATTCACCCCGAAACTTTCCATGGTGGGTGTCTGCCTCCCACCGCCCTCCGAGGAAAGAGTCAGAACAGCTGATCCCGCAGAAAGGAAAAGGATGAAGAGGACATGGCTTTGTTTGCATTACAAAAGGAAAAAATCCAGTGAACTTTTCCAAGAGGAATGGAAATGGGGAACCAGGGACTTGAGCAATGGCAGGTGTTATGGGGGGCAGCAGGAGCAGCAGACTCAGATCAACACATTTTCTCCATCTCCTGCATATCCACAGACACGGTCTCATGCAGAGCATCTGACAGAGCATCTCTGCCAGGAACGTTCTGATGTCCTACACACAATCCCAGACCTCAGATATGCACTACTGGGGTTCATGAGGATGAATTATCTTGGTCCCCCACAAATGCTGTGCCAGGGAGGAAAAAAGAAGAAACTGGATTCTGATATAGAAGGGAATGAATTGCTCTACGAAGTCAAACTTAATTCTAGAACATGAGATCCTATTCCTATTCTCTGGCTTAATTCCAACAAGATGCTCAAAAATAGTTTAAAAAAATTAAGCTCCCATACATATCTTTCCCTGGGTGTTACGGCTGATATTTTAAGTCTGACCTGCAACAACTCTGATCATTCATCTCTAAAACTCGAGAAAATATTCACTAATGATGGTACTTGTGATGAATCCTAAAAAGCAGTCTTGAGAAAATCTACTGCCTTCAGATTTGAGGTGAAATTAAGTTACTAAAGAGGCATGAATTAGATAATGAATTAGAAAGGAAGTTGGCCAGTGAGCTCCATACTCCTGAAGGTGCATGAGCACAGACAGCAGCACAGAATGACACAAACTGCTCCAGCTCAACACTTGCCATCAGAGCTCACTGGAGCAGCCCTGTGCAAGTGAAGATGCTCAGCCCTCTCCAGCTGGGCAGGCAAAGCCTTCTGCAAACACCCTGAGCTCCAAGGGTCAGAAAACAGGGCTGGACAAGGACCTCTGGAGTTAACCTTTCTTACCATTTGCTCCTGGACACTTCTCTTGGCTTGCAGGAACGCCTGCTGCAGCTCACTGAGGAAATTCTCTGACTTCTGACACTTGGCCATGAGCAAGGAGATCTTAAAGGAAGAAAACCCAAACAGACATGTAAGAAATAAAGCATGGGACGGATTCTGAAGAAGAAATAACCACATCAGTTCTCTTGCCTGGTATCATTACTAATAGATACTTTGAAACTTTGAACTAACCCACTGAAGTTTATGTTAATTCTTCACTCAGTAAAGCAGGAGCGCAGCTCCAGGCAGTAAAGACAGATGCTGTGCTTCTGCACCAACAATATTTTTATATTCTATTTACCAAACTCTGAATCAACAGTTAATTATAATAAAATTTAAATGTAAAACACTGAAGGGAAACTGAAGAGCTTTTATCTAAGTTTTCAGCATTTTTTAAATTCTTGTACCTTTCTCTGAAAGCACCCACCTTCAAAAACTTTACAAGTCATTCCACAACAACACATATAAGATTAAGCATTACTTAATTAACAGCACCTGGTACAGCCAGAAGAACATATAAACATATTGCTGTTATCTAAGCTGGACTTTGTCTAATGACTCTTCCTTTAGTAAGAAAAAATGCTGGGTGGGATGGAAGAGAGAAGGTTCCAGCTCCAGTGAAGTAATTTCAGTGTCCTGTACACAGCATGTACCTACTGCTGTAAGCTTTAATAGGCCAAAGATGATGACTTTTTTCCTTTTTATTTTTAGCTATGACTACCACCCATTATATTTGCAGAAGAATTAGGTACACATCTCAGACTTACAGATCTTTCCAGTGGGCTATTATTTTCAAGGAGTTCAGTGCATATTTTGGCCCTGCTCAGCTCCTCATTAACTGCATTCTTCACCACAAGTCTATTACCTGGGTGTCAAGTATTGATAAGAGCAAGGGGTGGAACAGGACCACTGTTCTACCACCAAGGCTATGCTCAGAGCTCAGGGCTCCTTTTGCATGTTTGGCTCATTTCACACACAGGTCACTCCAAAACTCAAACATTGCTCAAATTCCTATTGCCACTCTGTAATGGATTTCAAGATTAGAGATGACACTTGAAGGCCAAAATTGGGTAACACAATATTAGAGCCATAATAGATTTACCTAGAAACTGTGGCAGACTCAGGTGGAGCATAGCTAACACTAGAAATTCACATTTGTGTTGTCTCTACAGCCACCAGCCCATCCGTATGGAACAAAACACAAGTTCTTGTTACATTGTTTTGAAGAACATGTCATGATTCCTGGACCTCAATTACCAAATGCTTGTACCTGATTAGAGGAGTCTTCAGCACTTTGTTTCATGTAATCCTCCAATTCCTGTTTATCTTTCATTGTCTTTTCCAGCTGGTCATTAGCCTGCCTCAGCATCACCTGCAGCTTTTTCACCTGTGTTGTCACAACAAAATTAATTCATTTTCCATTCTCTTGGGGAGCATTTATTTCCTGAACACCTTCACTCCTCAAACCACAACATAAAATCCCTCAAAAATCCTGTGCATGGATCCCAGAGGTTCCTTTGTTGTTGAGACAGCCTCCAGCACAGATTATCCCTCTAAGGAAACATGGGACATCAAACTGCACTGGACCATGGCCATGTAGTGACTTCAGTCACTTATTTCAAAGCAGAATGTGACTCATGCCTTCCACACCCATCTGAAATTGTTCTTTGGTATATGGCAGGAAACAAATATCCTCCAAGGCTTAAAAGTCATTTTATGCTGCTAGGATGGGGTCCTTTTCTGTTAACAGTTCTTACAGTATCAAAGATAACAGAATTTAATGCATGACAAGCATTTTAAAATATAAATTATTAAAGATACTGACTTCAGCATGGGCATAACACTTTTTATAGAACACTGCCTTTACTGCATGGTCTTACAGCATCAAATAAAGTGGTTTCTCAAGGTGAATCCTTAAGAAATACGTACATGTTGGTGTACATGTCAAGTTATTCAGTATGTTGATATTGTTCAATTAAAATCAATGAATAAAACAGTAGATGGTTCATTGTTGCATCCTTAGTAGTTCAAAAAGCTGCAAAAGCCTGGCTAAAGCAAAGAGAGCAATCCCACCTGGTCTCTGGTCTCAGCCTCCTGGATCTGGATCCCTTGCAGCTGCTTCTCATAGTTGGAGCACATGTCACAGCGCCTGCCCAGCTTGTTCCCTGCATTCTGCACCTGCAGGACACACAGCACCTGCCATGAGCCCAGGGAAGGCTGCAGGGAAGGCAGGAATGCTACACACACTCAGGGGTGCTGTGGGACCACAAAACACTATAGATAAAAGACTGGCAGAATCGTGTAATGGCAGGACTGAGTTGCTCTGAAGTGAAGGATGACTCAAACCAGCTGTGGGATATCAGTTTTTCCTGCCATGGGTCCCACCTTCAGCACAAAAAGCCACAACACAAAGAGTTCATCGAGGCACTTTTGTGTCCTTTTGACAAACGGAAATCAAACAGGAGAGAAGAAAGTAACAGTGTTGGAGTGGGCAGCAGGGAAACCAAGAGTAAATCTACTGTCGTTCTGGAACTGCAGTGGTTTTGGCCAAGGGGACAAATGGAAGTTTTATCAAAGTTCCAGCTGCAGGTCAATTTGGAGCTGAATCTGTGTTTGTATTTGCTGTTCCATGTCCAACCCACAGCAAGTGGCATTCACACCCCAGCGTGTGCTCCTGCCTCCAGGAACACGTGGGAAGCTGCATTTCTCTTCTGGATTCTGAGAAAGGGCTCAAGTAAAGTGGCATCAAAATGCCAACTGGGCAAGGAGATTCTCAAGAGGAGGGATTTAACTCAGCCCTGAGCTCAGGATGCTGTCATTTCTCCAGATACAGCAAATCAGTAGGAAAACAACAACAGCAGCAACTTTACAACAGGTTTGGAGAGACCTCCTAAGCAATGATTTGCACTAAGTTAATGTTCAACAAATTGAGAAAAAAGTATCAGTAGTTCTTCATTTCATCTGGCCTTTTCTCCATCACTACATTCTTATATTCTTTTTCTTACTCCCGTTTTGTCTTCCTTTTCACCCAGTATGGATTGTTATCTCCCCCAATCTTTTCCTCTCCCTAAAGTGTTGTTCCTTGGCCTCTCTTCCTCTGAAAGAGAAACCACAGGAAACCCCAAATACTCCCCTTTTCAGCAAGAAACCAAATGCAAGCTTTGAACTGGCATCATATAAAGCTGCTGAAAAACTGACAGGCAGAACACTCAGAAGCAACAATTTCCTTGGTCATCCACACTGTAACTGGCCCAGGGCTCAGTCTAAGCTGCTGCTTGTTGCTCTCACAAGTAGGTTTCTAATGATGCAAGTCCCCAACAATTTCCGGAAGCCTCTCTGTGGTACTTTGTGCGTTGGGCATAGTTTGGCTGCTCATTTCCAACTGCACCCCGTGCACAGCCCTCAGCAAACACCCCTGGCACACAGAGCAGCACCAGCAACTCTGCTCCTTCTGCTCCTCTCTGCCCTCTCCTGCTCATCCCCAGCTCCTCTATTACGCCCTTTCTTCACCTTCCCATTTTCTCCTGTTCTTTAAGTTCTCCCACCTTTTTTCACCCTCTCACACAATTCTGAGGTCAACAGCCACCTCTACCAGACCCTCCTCAAAATGCAAAGCATCCTGTGATTGGTAAAGCTGCCTGTCCCACGAGCAGAGCCAGCTCATGCACCTTACACTGGATGGGCTTCACCTGCAGAGGCATCCCCAGAGGAAAGAGCAAACAGCTGCCTAGGATGGGAGCTCTTCCCTCCACACCTGGCTGTGGGCAGAGCAAAGGGGGCAGGGCTCTGTCCCCAGCAGTGACAGGGCAGGAGGACTCACCTCCTTCTGCAGCAGGTTCCACTCCGTCTCGCTGACCAGGCGGTACCCGCTGGGGGACACATAAGCGCTTTCCACGCCCTGGGTGACACTGGAAAGGAGGGAAGCAGTCTCTTCTTGCTCTGGTGTCATTGCTTTGATTGCTTTCTCCTGGTCTTTGGTCAACATGAACCCACTGGGCATCTGCAGGGACCCAAGGGAAGCCGTATCAAAGTTCTCAGACACTGAATCTGCTCCAACAAGTGGTCCAAAATCCGACTCGTCCAGGTTCCCAGCAGATTTTGCTTTGTTGTTGTATCCTAAAGCTTTGGACTGTAAGGATCCAGATGTGCCCAGACTGTCTGTTGACTGTGCTCTCCGTAGTCCATCCTTAAACATATCAGTGTCTGGTTTATTGAAGGATTCGCCGGAGGAAAGAAGCAAGTCTGCATCCAGGGAATGCACTGAGCCATGGGTGCTGTTCACATGCACCTGGAATGGGAAAAGAAGGAATAAAAAATTACTCACTCCATTTTAGTGTGGTACAAGAGGAATACTGGACACTAATTATCAGACATGGTAAATGCAAATTTAAAATTCTTTGGCAAGAATACCTGCTCACTAAGCTTAAGGTGGCAGAGGGACAGAGAACTGAGGTGAACCAGCTAGAATTAGAAAACAAATAAAACAAGTAAGAAGAGTCCTCTGTTAACAGAGCACTTTTGTAAGACTGCCTTCCTGCCAGACAAGCAAGGACACAGTCACCTTCCACCTGCCAACATCTGAGGCAAGATGCTTCTCCTGAAGAGATGCACTTGCAACATCCCTTCTACAATCATAATCTACACGACAGAAGGCAGATACTCCACCTCCCAAAGTAAATTTTGAAGTCTTTCATAAAACAAAGCACTTCGCTTTAACAAAAAAAATAAACAGAGAAAAATATATTTAAAATCTACTCTATATCAAGTTACTGTTGTTCTTCTATTTCTTCTTCTGCTCTGAGTGTCTGACAAAACACCAAAATATTCTCTTTGCAAGATTATTCGTACATAAAATAAAAAGAGAAAAGGCTGGGCTTAGACACAAAGGTATCCTGGGGAACGCCAGCACCAAAAGCCACACAAACTGTCCTGTGATGTGTATCAGGCACATGGGGCCTCTTGATCTATTTTTGTTTTTCATAGCACTGAAAAGAGAGCAGTAATGCTTTATTTAAAAAGCATATGACTGCTTTCAAAATACCTTCCCAAATATTATGCACTTCTGCTTTGCCATTAGACACATGAGGAAGTAACACTGGAAACCAGACTCTTGAGAAAAATTATCCTTTCTGAAACAGGCCCAGAGACCAGCAGGCTGCTGGCACTTCACATAAGTGCTTGTAAACTATAATATATATATTATGTACTACTGTTTTATCACTGTTGTAAATGCCTTGTTTTAATCTTTTTTAGGTGTAATATTTGTATTTGCACATATATACACGAGTCCATAATAAAAAAAGTCAAGAGAATACAGACTTATATGAAACTGCATTTTCAGGCTACAGCTGTTCGGTGATAACCAAAACAATATTAACAGATCATCTATTTGTACTTCAAACTGCTCAGAGAAGAGCTCAGAAGTCAAATTATGACAAGATGTAAGAACTGATCAATAATATGATTGATTACAACATATAAAACATATTCTTTACAGCTAAGAAGGTCACAAATAACAAAACCAAACACATACAAACCCAAAACACTCTGAAATTTACGCTCCTTCTCAAAATACAAATTTTCCCATTATGTATAAATCTTAGAATTAAATAAATGTTGGGAATGATGGACTGAAGAACCCGCTATGAACTGAGATCAAAGAAAAATCAGAAGGCAAATTTTTGTTCCCCACCAATGTGCCTCATTTGCATATCTGGACACAGAAAATACAAACAGTATTTGAAATAGAAAGTGACTGTAGGTTAAAGGGTAGAACTAGATCTCAGCTGCATTTAGATCTCATGATTCTGAATATCTTTCAGCATTCTGAACTGTTATAAACCCTTGATAAAAGTAAAAAGACAAGACTCTAGAATCCATATATAAAAGTTTATACTTTTTTTCCCCTTCAAAAATGATCAATAAACCAGGCAGAACACTGGCTCACTCTGCAAATTCTCAAGTCTCTTGAAGGTTAAATAAGGTCCTACAGCACAAAAACTTGGTGCATTTTTATTAATTTTTCCTTCATTTGACTCACAAAACCAGAATGGACCCTGAGAAATGATAAGCACAGAATTCACTAATTTGGTTAGCAAAGTAGCTACAACACTCTTGCTGAATGTTCACATGTAATTGGCTTAATCCTGAATATTTGGCTGTTAGAACGTGCTTAGAAATCCCAAGAGAATCTACGAGCAGTTAACCTCCAGAATGCAAAATGTAAATTACCATTTTTAATGGCACCTCTCAGGATGGTGCAGTATTGTCTTCCCATCTTTATTAGGATTTATCGATTCAACTGCAACTCCAAGGATTTGTTATTCCCTAATAAGATTAGAAGCTACAGAGAATCAAGGGCTGTAACTCTGCATTTGTATTTGCAATGAACACCCTGAGGAACGCCCAAGTGCAAGTGAAAGATCCAATTGTTTTACCTCTTCATTAGAGAGCTGGGTAAGGGTTTCTTCAGGGGCCAGAGAACACGAAGCCTTTGTTTCATCATCTGAATCTTTTTGCTTCTCTTCCTTTCTCTTGCTAAGCCTTTGCTGATCATCTTCTTCCTAAAAATCCGAGGTCAACAGAGAATACATAGAAAATGGGATTCAATTTGTCCATAGTCAATAGTCATGACATCAGCTTTCATGATAAACTAAGCTACAAAGAAGACACTGAAAAAGATTATTTTGGTTAAAACCCAGTGTTTAGCACATAAATATTCTTTTAGTTAATACATACAGTGTTCATTTCAAAAGACACCCAGACTGACTTAAGGGAGAACTTACTTTACAAGTTTAGTGGCTGATTCATGTTCTAGAAAGAATTTATTCAAAAAGCATATTACCTAGATCAAAATTCTAATTATAAGGATTACTAAGTAACAAAACTAGCTGGTACATCGGCTACTGTATAGAATCTATATATATAACATATTTATGTCCCTAAAGGACCCATTACAGCCATTACACAGGCATGGACATTAAAACAAAATGTGAAACAGGAAGTGCCTTGATCACTAAATGATGGAATATAAGGAATCAAAAAAGAGACATAACAGATCACTAAGTCATAAGTACGTACATAATCACTTGCATAAGATAATTGAAACTGAAACTCTTAATTTGTGCCTAGGATATGTACTGGAAGACTGAAAAAAGCTAGAAAGAAGTGAAACTTGCTGACATCCTTAACCCAGATGTTTTGCATCATAGATGACTCTTTCTTCCTCCAAGATTAATTTCTGGATATTCTTTTCATTTAACTGTTGGCAACATTAAAGCTCCTGCATATATCTATATTAAAATACTTGTCCTAGTGAAGCCTGTTGTAACTGCCAGCTGTCACTCAAAGGGAAGATTTCCGTTAAAAGTGTCACTTCTCATTTTTTGAGCTATTACCACACTTGCCTCCAACATGTGATTTCCATACCTGTTACACCACAGCAAACCTACAGCATTACAAACAAAATAAAAGGAAAAAGAGGAAAGCAGCAGGTAACCTGATCCTTTTTTTTCAGCTCTTCCACCTGCCGGAGCTGCTCCGAGGTGAGCACGATCTCCATCCTCTGCATGTCCCTCATCAGCAGACGCTGGGACTCCAGGAACTGGTCATTGGCTTTCTGCCACGTGTGTTTCAGCTGGTTGTGCTGCTGCCTCTCTTGCTCTAGGAGATGGCAAACTATGCAAACAGAGAAAAGATTCTTCTCAACCACAAATGTTTAAATATCTTTTCCAAAGAGAAGCATTTTCAGGAATAAAAGTAATTATTGTTCTAATCAAGAACAGCGAGGCTTTGTTCAACAACTATTTAGGATAATAACGTTTTATTTCAAATGCCATTTTCTTAATTTCCAAACTTGGCCCGTGATTAGGGATGTGTTACTGACAGCTCAAGACTTCCCAGTGAGAAAACTAATGCCTCACCTTCATTCATGAATTATAATAGTTTTGGGGTTTTTTTAGTGCTGGGTTCAGAAGACTGTCTTCTGTGTCCCTATTTCCTTCAGCAGCAGGTCCTGGTTTTCACTGTAGTGTCCTACATGGACATTTCCACACCCACTGCAGCACTCAGCACTGACACACCTCAGGGAGCCAGGTCTGTGCATTATGGAAATAATGCTCATAATTATGCACAAATACACTCTACACCTAAAGTCACTTTAGCAAGAATGAAGCTTGCAATGCTTTAAGAACTCAGCAGATACTCAACAACGAGCCTTGAGGGAATGAATGGCTCTGTTGTTTTTCTGTAATAAGGGAACTCCACATTCAACTCTTCTGCAAACATTTTAAGGCCTTTCACATTTAAAAGTGCTGCTTTCCCCTCCCAATTTCTTTTAATAAAGTTCAAGTAAGAAATGATAAAAGAAATAACAGCTCCACTGGGTTTTGCATCCTCAGTGGAATAGAGTCAAAGGACTATTATTAGGTAGGTACCTTCATGCAGCTCCTTCCTCAACTTTTCTGCATCTTCTTGCAGGACTGATTTTTGTGTGTTGAGAACGGCCACGTACATCTCCAGGTCTGTCCTACACGACTTCTCAGCTTCCAAATAATGGTTCAGTTCCTTAACCTGAATAAAAGGAGGGAAATAACCAGGTCAGTGCGGGACCACTCTCAGACATTCCCTTCTTGTTACAAGATACAGTGTTGCCTGTTCAGGTAATGCACAGGTGCTGAAGGACCAGTTTATTCGCAGAAATCACAAATATTCAACTACCAGTGGGTAAGCAGTGCTTGTATTTACTTCTGAGTAAGTTACTCATGAAAATTCTGCTAAGTCAAACCTATCAGTGTATCACAGCTATAACAGCTGGATCACAGCAGCAGCAGCACTGAGCTCAGAGATGGTAAAAAGGGAAATATCTCAGGAAAGCAGACAGTGAATCGATCCTTTAATCAGTGTTGATAGTCAGGAACTAAATAGCTGATAAGTGCTGATAACTCCTTAGTTCAAAACAGAGTAATCATAGCAGTGAGAAAAAATGACTATGAGGCAAGCTTGAACTCAGTCGAAGACAGAAAACTTGGGGACAGACATGAAAAGAAACTTTCCAACTCATGAAAGACTGCTGCAAAAAGGAAGGAAAATCTGTCAACACAGAGCAATTATATCAAGAAATATTGAAGAAATAGATTTGGATTTTTTCCTTCTTGCTCTTTTTTTAATGGCAAAGCCAACAAAGAACTGAAATGAGTGTCCTGCAGAACCTCCAGTGAGAACCTTTTAGACAGGGTTACAGAAACATCTGTCAGAGTGATGCTTGGAGAAATGGATCCCATCTTGGAACAAGGAACAAATTGAAAGATTTCTTTATGGCACTATTCAGTTTTATGGTTTGCTGAGTCAGAAAGCACAGGAGGTTTTATCTCAGAGGAAACCAAAGCCTTCAGGCAATTCCTGACTGGCTCCACAGAGCTGCTGTTCATCCCCCTCAGCCCAGCACGGGACGGATGCGATGCCAAGCCAGGCTCAGGACAGCCTCGGGCTGTGACTGTCACTGATGGTGGGGACAGCTTTCCTGCCCCAGGACACCAAACCTTCCATCTGCCACCCTTTGAGCCTTTGAAATGGCAAAGTCTGGCTCTGTGGCTGCAAGCGTGACAATAACCCAGAGTCCAGGTGGTTGGGAGAGCTGTAAAGCATATATTTTTCTAGAGCTTTTTCTCCTACTAGCAAACCTGAAGCTGTGCAATTTATTCTAAAGACAGATCCCACACACACACTGCAACTCTCAAAACAGGAAGATGTACAAATGTATACAGGCCAAACATGACATATGAGCTACAGGAGACAAGAGGGGCACAAGGAGTTTCCCAATACATCTTTTTCTCTCTTATAAAATTTGACTTGTCTGCATCAAACTAGCAAATGGCAAGATCTAAATCACGATCCAGTCAGAGCTCCACCTCACCTCTGATGCTGCTTTTATTTTTTCTTCAGCTTCTGCCAGTTTCTCCTTAAGGGCTGCAATCTCCTTCTCCATGGGCATCACAACCGAGCGCAGCTTCTCGGCATCTTCCTGAGCCTGAAGTTAAGACAATAAATTGTAATAAATCATCATAATTTTCATAACAGTTCCCACTACTGGAGACATTTGGAGAAAATCTCTACATCAACTAGAAAGCTGACTAAACTCCCACTTTCAATGCTCATCTTACTGCTATTTATTCTGTTCAGCCATCTCTGTGACAATAGGCTGGTATTACTCCATTTACAGAAAGCAACTAAATTTTAAATCTATGTATGGGTTAGGCCACAAAGATCTGTTTTAAAAGAGAATGTTAGCAAATCTATCACTCTTGATACCTGGGAGAAAATGTATGGATCAAGCATTTAAAAAAACGTGTGCTTTTCTGTTATTAAAGGTCTAACTTGTCCCACAACCTGCTGCCACATAGTACATATTAAAAAAAACCTAAAAAGTGCATGATGAGGTACTGACCATGCAGTTACTTATTCCAAAAGTTAAAAGCAAATGGAGCTGCACAGTAATACCTAGTGTAGCTCAGTTCTCTTTTAGAAGATCATTTTTCAACTTTAAATTACTACTGATGCAGCGTCAGGTTTTGGTGTTACTGTACTGAATATTTCAAACTATATATAGACAATTTATTCCATGATTTTTTTCAAAAAGTAGTTCTGAAAAGATCAAAGAGCAATAGGATTAAAAGACTGTTTCAAGGAAAGGAAAAAAAAGGAGAAGAACAGGTAAAAATAGCAAGAATTAAAATGAGAAATATCATTCAGGGTTCAAATCCAGAACTGCACATGTTAATGTAGGGCCCTGACATCCCCATTTCTTAAATGCTCTGCCCCCTCCTTCATGGATGCACCAGAGCCTTTGCAAGTGAAAGGAGCAGCTCCCCCAGACTCCCCAGGAGCCAGCAGAACACTTCACCACTGCAGTACGACTCTTCAAGGCACAGAGAATTCCAGCATTCTAATCTGGGCTGGCTTTGTACACGAGGCTCAGAATGCTCAGTTGTTCTGTCTCCTGCTGGAAGAACTCAGCAGGGGAGGGAGAGCAGAGAGCTGCGTCCCAAAGCTGAAGTTTCAAAAGATGACAACTTTCATAACCTCATCAGCAAAGACAGACAGCAAAACGTAACACTCATGTCTGCTTTTAAAACTAGACTAGAAGGCAGGTTTTAGAGGTTACTCGTTTGACTTTCAGTTTCTGGTGAGCTTATTGACAACTGCACTCTGAGCAAGACTTTCAGGTAGAGAAATAGAAAATATTTTTAACCACTGAAGTTTTCTAACTTAAAATTAATAAACAAAATATTATTGCACCGCCTGTCAATTATATAAACACTACAATTTTAAAGCTTTACAGAAAATTCTGAATACAACACAAAATTAAATTTCTTTAAGTTTCCTTTACTTCTGCTACATTTTGTCACTGCTGGAGTACCAACAAAAGCTGTGAGGGAAGCAAGGGATGTCACCCAGCAGTGAATCCAATACCAGGGACATGTGACTGTCACACACACACCCAAACCCTGGTGCTGGCAGCCAGCAACTCAACAGTCACATTCTTCAAACAGATGGGAGCAGGATTTCCACTTCAGACATCGCTTTATATTTCATTTATCACATCAGTTCTATTCATCTAATGCCACTACAGCTGGTTTATATGGACTAAATATAGCCCAACATTTTCTGGAGTGCTGAACATGTTCTTTTCTAATTATTCATTATAACTGCAGCAATATTTCACTGCCAGGCTGGTTTCACAAGGCTCAACACGGAATAGAGAGCAACAAATGTGCCTGTGCTGCAATTAAGGAGTTCAGAGAAACAAAGTTCTCTGAATGCAAAATCAGACTGTGGACAGCAACCAACTGGAGAGACAAAACTGTATGACATTCCACATGCAGAAAAATTACTCCAGCTTTTACTGCTTGGTAAACAGAGCTGAAGTCTGGCACTGCGGTTGCAACATATTGTAAGGAACCCTATTAAAGGTCAGTGTGATCCTGAGCTAAACACTCAGAACAGCCTCTCTCTGCTAACAAAAGGAGAGCCGGGTCCTGGGTCTGCTCTTGGGCATAAAGCAGAATTACTGAGACTCCAAAACTGAGCCTAAAGCTCCACTCAACCTTTTAATAAAATGAGAATATCTGTTGCATTGAAAAATGCTACTTAAAGATACTGTCACCTGTGGCAAGAGGTGGCACAGCACCAGATTTCCTGTGCTAAGAGGTGTTATTCAGCCTCTTCCAGAGGTGTGATCCTTAAAACGTCTGTTTCCTTCTAACTCCTTATTAAACTTAACTTGGCAGTCAACAGCCACAGTTTTACACATGATCAGCTCACCTTTACTCACTCCTTTACCAAAAACCAAACACCCAAACCACTTCTGCCCCAGCAAAACCTTCTTCCCCCAGCAGAGGGGCTGCAGAACACACTGTGGCACCTACAGACCACAGCAGGAAAATGACTCCGTGGAGAGAGAATGCTAAAAATGAGTCCAAGTCATTTTCAGAGGAACAAACACCTGCCTGGAGAAATCCCAAGTAACATTATAGCTGAGCTTGTTCCTTAAAAACGAGACAAGCGGAAAACGCACAGACACAATTTGAAGATTTCACTTTAAAGCAGGATTAAACCATTTAAAAGTCCTCTAAATTTATCACACTGTTCTTTACCATTACCAACAAAAATAGCTTACTGTATATCAGGTTTTATGGCCAACGCTGTCACAGCAATCTGATTACTCTCCCCCTCCAATTTCCCCTCTCCTGACTAATAAGCACACTTCCTAAGAGGAGGCTTGTCCTTCCCTGCTCTCTCTGTACACAAAACACCTGCTCTGCAGACTCCTGCTACTCAGAGTTTGACATAACTGTGCTAAGAAGAGTATTTATATTTGTCACAGCTCCAACAGCAAAGCAGATCCTTTCCTGAACACAAAATGAGGTCTGACTAAAAAAAAAGCCAAGTCAGATTTTGCCAGTGGCCAAAGTTTGGGCACAACTCATCCCCACCCAGTTTGTCAAGAGTCAGCCCAGTCATTACCCAGCAGAGAACTCGCAGGGAAGTACGTGCTGCTGTAGTAGATTGCTTTTAGCTTCTGTGAAAACAAAAAACCCCAGACCTACCTAGTATTAAAACCCAACAGGAAAATAGATTTTTATAAATCACCAGCAGGTTTTCTGAAAGATTAATCAATCACGAGGTATGCCTATTAATCGTTAGGTCAAGGTATCCACCTCTTTTGAGCTGAGAAGGGAGCTTAAGAATACAAAGTTACAAGGTTTTCTCAGAAATCATTGCTTTATGATTAAAATAGAAAATCACAGAACACACAGATTCTCTACAGAAATTAGCAATTTGCAACCTGAAATACATTTACATGGAAAAGCTGCTTCCAGACAAGAGCATGTGTTCCACCAGACATGCCCTTTCTGACAAAAGAGAATGTAAAGATGGAGCATAAGCACTACTGGCTGCAAATGCCATTTTGCATGAGGAATTGATCACAGGTCTTCAAATAACACATCCCAAGTGATCAAGAAAGTTCCTCTTTTCACACTGACTGCTGACACATGAATATTCATTCTTTTGCTGGCCAAGCACACTTTTTTATGGGCTTGGGATTTGCTTGTTTGTTTTCAGGTAAAATCGAATGTCCTTCTCCTAATTTTGATCTAATTCTTACTCTCCTTGAGGAAAAACCTCACAGGTTTAATAATAACAAAGAAGATTAAAACCTCATGCAAAGCAGTTTAAGCAATTATTTCAAGCTGCACTCTGAAAACCAGATTTCCCCTTCCCCCTCCCCCTCCTATTACATAAGGTGCATATTCCTCTGCTTTACAGGCCTAGAAAGCTTTCCAAGCTCCTATTAACCAGAGATTAATAAACTGATCACCTTTTCCTTCAGGAGCACCAGGGATATTTAATTCCCTTTTAAAGGACTATAGCTAAAAAGGCTATTTATCTGTTATGCTAAACTTCTCTACTAGAGCCACTGAGCTTAGGTGACCTGTTCTGCCATGTCAGCAACTTGCAATTTAAACTTACATGATCAGTAAATTCAGATTAAAAACCTGAAACAGTTGAGAGAGATTCTCTTTTGGAAGTGCTTATTGGCAGTTAGTTGGGAGTGCAATGCCAGGACTTTTACACCATGAACTCTGCATCTTCTGGGTTGTTTCTACAAGTCTCACCACACTGATCCAGTTTTGAATCTCTGTTCAGCTTCAACCAAAGTATTTTTTTCCTTAATAAGACTAAAACCTTTTCTTAAACTTAGAATTTCAGTGGGATTAGAAACAGGCTTTAACCTGACCCCTGCCTTTGAAATCAGGGCTACAGGAAGAGCAGCCCCACTTCATCCACTGCAATAATGCAACTACCACTAGCAACAGTCATGAATTCTTTCTAAGCCTCAGAAAAAGAATTTCATTTTGCACCACCAATTCCAATTGCTTGCTACAACACAGTAAAAACAGCTAAAACGTTTCTCATGTGGAATGTTTGTGATATCCCACACTGCATTTCTTCTGCTGGCAGCAAGCAGGAACAGGGACATGCAGTGATGTGACAGATTATCCCACGTCAGCCTTCTCCTTTACTGAGTATCGGTTCAGGCACTACTTTAAAATTGTCTTAGAACACCTTGAAGACTAAGGTAAACCTGCTGTGATGAGAAATTCATGAAAATGCAAGCTATTATAATAAAATAAACAAAGATTATAAAGCACTGATCTATTATGATGGGTTCAATTTCTTTCCTGTCTGAAAGGAAACACATCGAATCTTCAGCCTCAACAAAAAAAAAAAATGAAAACCCAAACTCAAGACAGGGCACCTCAATCTACTTCTGTGAACCTTTCTTAGTCACAGATCTTTGAACAACTACAACAGTATCTGTCCATACTCCAGAGCAATTACTGTTCACCATCTAGAGCCTCTTGTTTTGTGACAGCAAGGTTCTGTACTTCCTAGGGAGGCTGCAGTACTGTGATGCACAAACATGGCTTGCTTTAGAGAAAGAGGAAAGACATCGTAGATATTCTGAGGTTTTTAATGGGCACTTTAAGTTTTTAAGACCTGGGAAAAGAAATAAAGGTACAGAAGTGTAAAGGAAACTTTATAAAGCTGCAGTCAATCCCAAAAAATCCAAAGGTGGTTTTACTCAAGCTCGTTTGACATTATGATAAATGACTTTACAAGGCTGCCTGCTGAAGGCAAAGCTTTATCATCTTCTCAGGTGCAATTCTCTCACTGCATCCACATAATTAGAACAAAAACTTTAAGGCTTCAAATGGATTAGGTCAGGATGACTTCCATGAACAAAGGCTGGCAGCTGGCAGGTCCAGGCTGTGTGAATTACTGAGGAATTACAGCAGGCGTAGGAATGAACCCATGCGTGACCCCACAGGACTATCTTCAAACAGAAACTGTGGAACTCCACTCCAATGTACCTTTTTCATTTCATTTTCCAGGTTTTCTTCCTCCTGGCCTTCAGACAGTCGCCTCCTTAACTCTGCAATTTCCCGCTCCACGGTTTCTCGGTACTGGTTCCACTGAGCTCGCTCCTGCTCCATCCTATGGTGGTACTGGAGCTCATAGTCACGAACAGTCTCTAGAAGACAGCGTTTTCAAAACTTATTTTCAATGTAAGTGAAAGAACAGAGCTTTAGGAACTCCATCTCCAACCATTCCATGATTTACTATAATTAATCAAAACTAGGACAACAGTGAACTCTCCCTTCCCTCGGACTCCTGCCCCAAAACCCAAACACATAAGTAAAAAATCCAAGGGAACTAAATTTCAATTAGTACCATCACCAGAACACAAAGAAAAAAGCTCCCAGAACTGTGGAACTCCTAATTCCAAGGTAATGTATGTGACTAACATCCTATTTAGCAACACATTTTGCAACTCCAAGTACAAAAATCATCCAAACAAATGACCAAAACCTTAAAAAGGTACTCCAAAATGCAAAGAAATTCAAACTTCTCACATAGCTTCCACTTCCCCAGGATGAACACTCCCCATCTCATGCCAGGAGCTGTCTGTGTTTGCACAGGGACAGCAGCTGGCACAGCTGAGCCCTAATCTAGGTTCAGGTATCTGTGTAGATCGTAAATAAACAGACGTTCGTGTACTCAATATACATGAAGGTTTGTCTGTTCTGGGTGAAAAGCATAATGAGGTGATGGAAAAACTGCCCACAGCCAATAGGCTGTAGGCTCAGGATAGTGTGATTCTGTCTGTGAACCTTTAAGAAAACAGACATTTGTGGCAAGAGCCTGTTCCCAGTTCATATCCTTTTGTTCATTCACTTTGTCTCAGAAATGTCAACAGCCGTGCAACACGCAAATATAACAAGGAACAGATCAGAACTCTGAGGAAAAAAACCCACCCATGACTGAGAGAGCAGCATGTGCAGTCACTGCCCTGGGGGAAGGCCCATGTGAGTACTGGAGGGACACCTGACTGTGTGAGAGCAGAACTGTGTTCACACACAAGGAAAAAAGAGAATCATGCTGGCAGCTTAAAGCTGTTTTCAGACTTGTCAAATTACAGGCATTGTACTTATCTTCGTGGAAGGATGAAGTATCACATTCATAGTCCCTCCAAAACGCTTTGCATATACATTGAGGTTCCCATGGCCATGAATTCTAAATTCTATCCTGAGGCTGACAATTATAAACCCACCAAGCTCCTTTTCACAGCCTTGGGAACTACACTTCATCCAGCCCTTCTGCAGTTTTCCCAAGCCATAACAATTATCCATATTCTGTGGAAGAGCAGGCAAAAGTCCCTAAGGACATCAGGGTGGCTGACCTCAGCACCTTGCCTGCTTGTTACCTTTCATGATGGCCTGGAGTGAAGCCACTTCTTCTTGCCACTGCCTCTTGACCTCGTCGATGGCCTCCTGCTTGGTGGTCTCTGACACGGTGGCTATGGCCTTGATGTTCTCCATTTCGGCGTGGGCTTCCATCAGCTGGGTCCGCAGCTGGCCCAGGTCATCCTGGGCTGCCTGCAGCACTGCATTCTGTCTTTTCAGGTCCTCTGGAAGGAGGATTATGTACATTTAGCTTGATTAATGAGTTCAATCTGAAGTGTAGCCCTAGTTGCTGTGGCAAAGAACAGAGGGGAGTGAAGGAAGCACTGGTATTAAAACATCCACCTGCAAGGACTGAACAAATGCTGGCAGGTGTCTTCAGGGAATGCCTGACTTTGCCTGCCCTTGCCTTTTACTAAAGGAGTATCCTGTCATGGACGCAGACACAAAGCAGACCCCAGATATAAGTAGGATCAATACACCTGATGGAAGTGAACTGTGCTGCTCATCAGTTCTTATTACTTAACTCATTCTGGTAGTGAATCTGGGAAAGGCAAGAACAGACTAGAAAACAGTTTCTCCCCCACTTCTGGGACCAACTTGGTTCTCGATTTGGATGGAGCACTTCATATTTCTTGAACAGAAACACACTGTGACCACTTTGGAGAGCCCATATAAGAAAACTGTGCAGCCTAATTTGCTCTTTACCAAAGACTTTGGTAGAACTGACCTTCTACTAAGAAAAGGGATACATTCAATGGAACACTCACTACTTCTCTAATTGTTGCAATTATAAACAGAAATTAAACTAATTTCATATTATCCGCCTGAGTTCTTGGCTAATCTGAAACAAAGAGCTCTGGAAGACATATATAATTAATTCCAAAAGCACTAACACAAAATATGTGTTTTATGCCCACATAGCCTGCTTCAGTGGCAATCACTTTCAGCAGAAACATCTGGCCACTACACAACCAACACCAATCTCCACATATTTCCCTCAGGGCCAAAAAGCCAAATGAATCCTTGTGCTCTCACCCCTGAGAGAGAATATGGAACCCAGAGCTAATCAAGTACTTAAAAGGACATTAATCCTTGTGTAAAAAACCCCAAGACTCCGTAGCATTAATATTCTTAGTTTTCAAATGACAGTATTAAAGATGGGTTCCAACAGCCCCAATGCACAGTTAGGAAAGGGTCTTGGGAGTCAGGGAGGAAAAAAGTTTTGGGGCAGTAAAAAAAAAGAAAAGTAATTTCTTCTATATTCTCCTTTGGTGTCCTTTCACTTCAGTACATGTAAAAGTTGGGGTGTTTTTTCTTCCCCTGTCACAATTTATTTTCTATTTTTTGACTGCACCAAAATGGGAGAATTATTGCTGATCTCATCTGTAGTGTCTTGTATCTTAAATTTCCTTTCATCCAGCCTTAGAAACACAAGAAAATAGGCTTGCTGTATGATCTGATCTTCATTATGCCTGTTGTATTTCTGCTCTCATAAGCTTACATAGCAGCTGCAGTCTAAATGCATTATGTTTTGGCTCTGCTTTCATATGTTAAAGACAGGAAAATCATCAGAATTAGAAATAAATCAATCTGGCTCTCAGAACAGCTATCTCTACTCTCCACTCCCTCATCAGATATTCGAGCTCATATGGTTCAAATTTTCCTATAAATGGTGTTATTGAAATAGATGCCCTTGGCTGGTATTAAAACTTTTATAACATTTGCCTGCTTACAGCCTATCTCAGATGGAAATTTAAGACAAATAAATGCTACATTTAAAAAAAGGCCACAGAGTACAAACAGCACAGCATCCAGGCTATGTCCTTCCATTTACCAGATCAGCTCCTGCTCAGAGAGCACACCCTGAATTCAGGACATTAGTATGAAAACTCACTGGTGGTATTTCTGCATGGACATCAAGTTGTTCTGGCTCCTATCCATGAGGTAAATATTTAAATTTAATTCTAAAAGTTCATTCTAGGAAGCTCAATAGCCACCTATTGAATCTCTTACATTCTTATTAAAGCTGTTTAAAAGACTATGCTTTGTACAGGGATTATTTGAAGATGAAGTTCAATAAACTTTAGAATAATTCAGAGAATTGAGGACTTACCTTCCTTAGCCAGGTATAACTCCTTAAATTTTGCTCTCTTTTGATTAAATTCTTGCTCAAGTTGCTGCTTTGTGCGCAGAAATTCTGCATTGACCTTTTCCAATTCTGCTACCCGTTGTAGAAGAGCATCTAAAAATACAGCAGAAGATAAGGTACGTCACTACCAGTTACCCAGACATCCCATTCTGCAAGGCTGAGGTTTGGGGCTTATTCTTTTTAAAATATCTTTATACATTAGTTCTGCTGTTGTCTCATGATTATCAGGAGAACTAGCCAGCCCTTTAAGGAACAAAGGAAGGTAAGTTAAGTTTTCTTAGGCTGTAGCACCAAATTCTAATTAAACATCTCTGGGGAGCCAGAGGGAATGTTGCAGGGGATTCTGCAGAAAACAATCTTCCAAAGAAAACCACAATTTGGTATATACAAGAAGGAAGAAATAGAAATCATTCTGGTGGTGGTTTTTCCCTGGGAAGTGTGTGAGGGCTGAGCAATACAGCACCAAGTGCTCAAAGGCTGAGGTCAAAGGAAACAAAGTGACAGCAGCTCAGCCAACAGTTATGAAAGGGCGAAGCACAGGAAACCCTGTAAGCTAAAAATCAGGTGTCATTATCAATCCAGTCTTCAGTTCTGCATGTTATCCAAAAGATAAACCAGATTACACCTGGAGAAGTTTGCCAGGGGATGACCACAATCTACAGAGAATTAACTGATTGTAAGATCAAACTCTCCTCATTTCCAGCAAGTAAAAATCCTCAAGGGTGCACATACACCACACTGTTTTCCAGAATTTACCATGTCAGCCCTTCATCTGGTGGTACAACAAAAGAAGGAAGAATAGGAAGTCTACAAAGATTGTTAGAATATGCTTATTATTGAAGAAAACCATTGTATGATGCTATAAAGACCCCATACAACCAACAACCTATCTGCATGTGAAATATCAGCTTTGCACCTCAAGATCTGCTGTAAGCGGCAGTTTCGTCTTGCGCACCTCAGAATTCAAATATGAAACAGAAATAAAAGACAGATGAGCCAGAACAAAACCCAACTCCCTACTGCAATGCACTGGGGAAAAAAATCTTCCTCTACATGAGTCTCTGTGTGTTCTGCAAAAGCATTTTGTGGACACGTTCCAACTCTGCTGTGCAAAGCTGAATCAGTTATAGCCTCTATATAGCACAGACTAGATACACAAAATATTGATCCATCAGAGGTGTTTGTGTATCCCATCCAACACTTCCCACCACAATCAAGCAGTGAAAACACAATATAAAGGCTACACGACTTCAGCATCCAACATGTAGACTCACAAACAGCTGGAATCAGCTCTACAGTGGTAAAATGCTGGATGGGCAATGCCATTGAGATGAGGTGAGTTATTTTGGCACCAGATGACTGAGTAAGAGCAGACACAAGCAAAAGGACCTTTTAAGAGCACAGGTATGTTTTACTGATTGCTGGTTATAAGAGCTTATGGTGTTACAAAATACAGTACTTAATCTGTTCAACTCTGTACTGAATAAAAGATATTTGCAGATATAGGACTGACGAAATTTCAACGTCACTTTTTTATAAAAATCCTAATTTTGGGGGGGTTTTTTATCACCTTAAATACAAACACATAGGTTTTTCTGGCCAGCTATGTGGACAGTTCAATGCCAATCATACCGGAGCATTCTCCAGAAAATGAAAGGAACCTGCAGCAAAGACACACGGAGAGCAAAGCTTCAAGTGAGTTCAGAGAGTGTCTGGATCAAAACCAGGGATGAAACAGCACATGTGGAACCAGGTCTTGAGTAGCAAAAAAGCTTCCCAAGGTTAAGGGGTTGCCTTTGATCTCTTGCTGAAGTCTTGCAAAGGGAAAGGATTTGCCTGCGTTTCCACTCCCCCAGTCCTGTGCAGGGCGATGCAGAACCTGCAGCCGCCGTGGCACCTCCTGCTCCACACCCCATCAACAGCTGTGCTGGCCCTGGGTTTGAGCTCAGCTTCAGCTCCTGAAGGGAAGTTCCTGGAGGCTCTAGAGCCCAAGGGAGCTGTGTGCCAGGGCCAGGTGGCTGCACTGTCCAGGTGCAGCCAGGCAGCCCTGCATCCACAGGTACCACCCTGGAACCACAGGCACACATTCCAGCTGAACGAGAAGGAATCCGGACATCACTCACCTTGTACACACTCTTTTGAAGACCACACAAATTAACTGTTTCATTCTACAGTTAGTAATCCTGAAAGTTAAATCAACTGTAGACATCAGTCAACTCTCCTGGCCCCAAAGATGATTGGAGCACTCCTTGTTTACTTGATTCCCTTTCCATCTTCCTTCAGTAGAGAGACGGCAGCAGCTGTGCTGCTGCTCCCATCAGAAAGTGCAAAGCAACCAAGCTGTATTTCTTCTGAAGGTGTGAGTTGCTTCTGCTGAGGATGAAAGGGCAAGAAGGACACCACAAGAGCAGAATGTTCAAGTGCTTTAAGCTGGGGAAACAACAGACTCATCCTTTTTAAATCCTCCCGCCCAAACAGAAAGAGGGAGGGCAGAGTCACCATGAAGGAAATGAAATTTAAGTATTTACATTTTTACAGTATTCCCCCCTCTCTGCAGCCTGGCAGTTATGTCTAAAAAGTTGTAAATAAATAACTAAATAATCAACCCCCTACCACAACTGAGCTCTGGCAGCTGTCAGGGCCAGCTGCAGGCATTCAAAAAAACAAGCAGTTTAAGATCTCAACTGCAGGTCATCCATCACTGCAACTGTGCATTAACATCGTTCTTTCGATTCTATACTAAGTTTAAAGTGGTTTTACCACCTGTGCTACATATACAGCTCAGGACAGACCTCAGCACATCCCCACTGCAGGGAGACAAGGCACAAACTTGAGGTCAACATCAACCCCCTCAAATGCACCTGCATAAGAAGTAAAAGTGAAAGAAAGTTTATTTTCTGAGGCACCCTAACAACTACCACCTTTCTGCTAAGTGATTATGTTTACAAAGAAATTATTTTCTTCTTCAGAGGTATAATTTGTACAAAAGCCACCCAGACATTTCCCAAAATGCAAGTGTGATTCCAAGGCTAGACTGCCAGGCACAGGTACCCTCAGGCTATCTGGCACAGCTTAAAGTCCACCTGGAAATGCACTGGAGTCAATGGCAGGAAATGGACCCATTCATAGATTTCCAATTAGGCCTTTGTCATTTATCACTTCATTTCCACTCTGAGTTTAGGTGCAACTCACCCTCGGCCTTTAACAGAGATGAAAAAGAAAACTTATTTGCCATCAGAGGCTATCAACTTGGACCCAGCCCCAAAAGCAAGCTGCTCATTTCGCAGTGTCAGTATTCCCCGCGCTGCCAGGCGCTGCTCCCATGCTCCCAGTCCCGGCTATCAATGTTTAACGAGGGATGAGGGACACAGTAAACAGAGCCGAGAGCTGGGCCCGACTGAAACGGGAGCCGGTGTCACACACGGCGTCAGCACGGGCACGGAACACTCTGTATTTCCTCAGAGCAGCAGTGTGAAGACCCAATTCCCTGTTTAGGCCCTAAGTCATCAAGGAACAAACAAAAACCCTGAACACCCAACTTCTTAACTCCGGAAATAGCACTGAGAAAACTTGAAATTAAAATTGATATGCCAAACTAAAAAAAACCAAACAACAAAAACCAACAAACAAGAAATCCTGTTGGCCAACAATTTAAAATAGCATTTTTTTCACAGATTATTAGGCCAGATAGACTACAGATGACAGAGATGCCAATTAAATCACTAGCTTTATTTCTAGCTAACACCACAGACTTTGCAGAGACACTCCAGGTCAGACACAGGGATCCCCATCTCCTGTGGAGCACTGACATTACAGCAGGGCACAGTGAATGTCATCATGTGCCTTAACCAGGCAGAACTCAAAAGAAGAGCAGAAAAATCCATTTCAGAGTGGGCTCATCAATTTACAAGAGAACCACGAAACTGCTGCAATACACAAAGAGAAACTCTAGTAAAAAAGATACAGCTTTCTCTTAACCCACAGCAAAATTGCAACGCTAGGAAAACACAGGAACAATCTCACATTTCTTACTGACTAGTTATTTATATGCTGTTCCACAGCTCAGCTCCAAAAAGGATTAAATTTTATGTATGACAGTTTCCAGTTACACAAACATGTAGCGATCATTCCAGAACTAAGACAGACAAAGCTGATTATCAATAAGACTATTTTTGAGTACCAGGTCTATTTATAAAATTAATGCCACAGAGCTTTCTGCTTGATATTTAAAGTGTCAAACATGACATCAAGAGTTCAGTCCAACATAGCTGAAATATGAAAACAGAGCAGAAAAAAACCTACATATACAATCAACTTTTTGGAGAAAAAAAAAATAGGTTTTGTCATTTTCTATCTTTCTTCTCCTGTCATGATTGCTTGAGACATAAGTATGGAAAAGTATCTATTTCTATAAGTATGAGTTTCTACTATGACTTTCTACTATTTTCTATAAGCACTGATTTTTGTCTACCTTGACATCATACTGGAGCCACAATTATGCTACTATATAAATTTTTAATCTACGTCTGCCACCAGACCATGCATATAGACTGCAAAAAGCTTTTCTCTATTTTATTCAAATAGGATTTGATGAAAAAAGAACAACCAACCCCCCCACTCCTACACTACACTCCAATCCAGCTGTTTGTACGAGGCACTCTGAAGCAAAGGAACAGGTTATGGTTCTCTGAATAAGCATGTTAAACAAAAGCAATTCCTGACTTAAGAAATGGGGGTTGCTTTATTTTCAAGGAACATTTGCCCTTACACACAGATATTCAGCAGCAGCAGATCAAACTGAAGGAAAAGAAAAAAAAAACCCAAACCAGGAAGAAAATAATTACTTGCTTTTCTCAAATGTGCATTTGGAAGCATCAAGCATTTTATTTACTGGGCCAAATGGCTCAAGCTTACTGGTCACACACTTTCCTTATTTTATCTGAAGGCAGAGAATGACCCCTGACTTCTCACCTGCCACCTTCAGAGTGGCACCAAACGCCTCCGACTGTCACAGCTCCTCTTTCATAGCGTTTCACTGCGTGCAGGGAGAACTCAGCCCCAGCAAGGGGAAAACCAGGGGGTTCTGCCCCACAGCTGTGCCCTGGCACAGGCCCTGCTGCCCAGTGCTGCCAGCACGGAGCTGCTCTGCACAAGGAACTCCGGCACTTCCCCATTTCGGGCAGTGCAGCTTTCAGACACTGCTGCATTCATCCAGCCCTTTCTGGCTGATTGTGCAGCTGAAGGTTATTTGACATCCACAATTTGTTCTCTATTGACTAAACATTCACAGGCAAACAATCCAGTACCAATTTAAGGCCAAATCCATAAAAACTCGGTGTTGCTGACAAATGCAGATATCACCATGCAGAACTGAGCCTTGCTGCATTGTATCTGTTACAGGAGCTTTATATTTATTGCAGTAAATCAGCAAGTGCAGGATCAAAAATATTCAGCCAAGCATTGCATGTTACCAACATCTAACCACATTAGAAATACTCTACTAACATCAAGTGCAAGTTTGCAATATATTATTAAAGTTTGAAAGTAACGTTATTTTTAATTGAGGCTGAATGACAAACATCTTTCCACTATAACCTATAACCTCAGTAGTGCCTATTTCTACTCTTTATTTTCCTTTTTTATGCTAAACACTGTATGACATCCTACACTAAGGATCTTGGAGAAAAAAACTAAAAAGCTATCACTACATTACAGTAATTAAAATCTGGAGAAATTTCGATGTTAGAATAAATGGGAAGACTCTCTTCTATAATACAATCAAGAATCACAGAATAGCTTGGGCTGGAAGGGATCTTAAAGATCATCTCATTACAACCCCCTGGCTTATGCAGGGACACCCTCCATTAGACCAGGTTGCTCCAAGCCCTGTCCAACCTTGGACATTTCCACGGATGAGGCAGCCACAAGATGAGAACAAGAAAAAATGGAAGAGAAAAGAAAGGTCCTTTAAATGGCTTAATTAAACCTGCAGAGATAAACAGCCATACACAGTAACAACTGAGTAATTTCTCCCGAAGTATGTTTGCACAGCAAACATCTTCACGCACAATTACAAGGAAAAAAAGGCCAACACACAGTTTCTCCTTCCCCATTTTTTTTCCAGTTCCCACTTTTTCTCCCTTTTCACAGCACTCACAATGTGTTAACTACTTCCTTGCTTTGTTATTGCCTCTTTCATTTTCTTTCCTGGACACAAAAGCAGGCAGTTGCTTTATGGGGTCCAGGTCTCCACCTCATGACACTCAATTTCACTCAGTAAAGGCGAATCACACCTGAGTTCCAATTTTGGTAAGCCCATTTCATGTGACAAGCAAAGCTCTTCTATACCCTTAGTCATTCTGACCCCAGGTTAACTTAAGTCTAGTTTTAAATTTATGCTTAGTTAACCATTATTTACACTGGGACTGCAATGGAACAGTGCTCACTCACATCAAGTATCACAGGAATGCACTTAAACATGGATGTCCACGTTGACAAAAGTGAGCTTGAATTTTTTTTCCAGCAGTTTCTTTTCATTGGTCAAAAGCATCATTTCTTCCTAAGGACTGTTTCCTACCTCCATCATTGTAGCAGGGGTTTTTTTACCTCCCTTCTCACCACAGTAGCTGGTTCTCTCCTTTCAACCAGGCTGCCATCAGAGCTCTCAGTTCTGTGCACACAATCTTCTCCACAGAATTCCCAACTGAATGCACGAGGAGTTTTATCATCATTAGTTTTCACTCCATTTCTGCCATTGATGTTTTGGTGAGAACAATTCCTCAAGAAATTTCAGGAAAACACTATTGGTTAGCAATTTTTTCCAAGAAAATCAACCACGCTCTGTGCTTTATCAATTCTTTGAATAATTTAAATAGGGCACAGTGGATGAATCACAGAGCTGGAAAAGTCAACCAGACAACAGCGTTGATGGAATCCTATGGAAGTTATTTTGGCTGCATCCTGCTGCTACCACCAGTGAATCTCCTCAGAAACACAGTATTGCTAAGCTTGAATGCGTATCAGAGTATTTCAAAAGCCAACAGCAAGCTACAGTTTGGTGAATTTTGAATTCATCTACAGTGACACAAAATGGAGAGAACTGAGTTACCAATCTCATCACGCTCACCAGCATTCTCCCTGCTCCCTAAGTGCTTGTATCTTGTTCCCCTTTAACAATTTTTTTTTTATATATTTGCTCTTTTCAGGAGGATCAATTTGAAAAAAAAAAAAAATCTCAAGCTCAGTGTCTCCTTGGGTTTATGAGGGGGGTTATTTACTCTACAGGCTGTGGGCATTTACTCAGACCAGTCACTGCTTGAGCAAACAGGAGCACCGTGATGGCAGCACAGAACTGGGGAAGGTGAAGTCCCCAGAAACTGGGCACATTTCTCCAGGAGGGTTCACAGCTGGGTTACACCACTGCCAGCTCTAGGCCAGCCTAGGTAGATCTCTACACCCCGCAGGCACAGCCTGACCTGATCCCCTTGGCAAAGGTTTTCGAGCATTTCACACATCTGAGCTCAAACAATGCAGCTGTCAAACATGTCACACGGGTCCCTGCCCCTGTCATTTCACCAGCCTGTCCCACCTCATTTCCTGAAAGATAAACACCAACTGAAGGTGTTTCAAGCAGACACAGAGGCTCCTCCAGCCTGGAACCAGACCTCCAGCACAGCCACGTATGCCCTTGCACAGCATTAGAAAACAAGTCCCCAAAAATGTCAAGTCACATAAATCTTCCTGACCAGAGCAAGACTGAAAATATGAATGAGCCTTCATGTTTACACAGGAATATTTCTGCCAACTTTTTCCACACTACCACGTCTCATCATTTGTGTGATATAACCAGAAAATCCAGAACTGGATTACACGTGGCAATTCCACTTGACAATGAGGTTTTCAGTGTGCTTTCCCAGTAAAAGAAAATTTAAGTTGAGGATATTGTCTGTTTTAGTAAACCACCAGGAATCTGCAGTTCTGATCAAATAAAAATATTTCAGATTGAGAGTCATTTAGGGAGAAATTCTGACATGCATTTCATTATACAGGAGACCCCCTACACAATCTGCACTCTTGAGCACCACTAATATAACTGTTCACTTAAAATGTAAACATTTGCTAAACCCAGACAACAGCCTGATTTTCTTTCAAGATAATTTAATTGCTGACTCATTTGCAGTGGGAGGGGAAAAAATCCCTGTGACTCCTTATTATATGTTTATCACTTCGCCTACAGATTTATTAGAGGCTGTCCTCTTCAGGGAGAAAAATGGGAATAAAGTATGACTCAACTCTGAGGAAAAGAAAAACAACCAACAGAAAAACACAAAACAACCCTACTGCATTGTTCTCTTTGATGAAGTAAGTTAATGTATAAAAGAAAACCATTACATTAATTCCAAAATTCCCCCAGACACCCCTAGTCTGAGATCTCGTGCTGTCTTGCTGTTTGTCATGGGGCCAAGAACCGAGGCTTTGAGAGCATTCAGGCTACAGACCACTCCAGGTACTCTGCTTCCCAAGGTCCGAGCAGAAATAACAAATTAATGATAACCTAACACACTTGAAAATTCAAAGGAAGGTAACAAAAGTGAAACATACCAGGAAAGTGATGTGGAAGAAGCCAGAAAGAAGCCGATGTTTGTGAAATGTATATAGGCAATGGCTTCTGTAATTTACCATTGCTACAGGTATGAGAACACTGCCATTTAAAGCAAATTGGCATCTTTGTGGACATTTTCAAAAGCTGAAATAATCACCAACAGCATGGAAGCTCACTTCCACATGCACAGCTACCAGACAGCCCTACAGTAATTTCACAGGTACCAGAAAAACTTCAGAAATAGCAGCAACTCATACACGAGTCGAGTTATGGATGTGAACAAGCACCACAAAAAGGGAGTTAACACCAGATTTCTTTCCCACTGTGGTTCCGTATCCCTTGCTACATAATCTGGCCACTCAAGTTGGTATACAGAGAATAAACTGGGAAAGGGAACAGGTAGAAAGTTACTTTAAAGGAACAGTAATTATAAAATTTTAGTTGTCAGAAAAGCAGGTTGTAGGCATGAAAAAACAGTGCTGTAGAGTAGCCACTTAAAGGATATAAATCTTAATAAGTGGCCTGGAAAACACTGTTGCTGGATATATTTATGGAGATATTGTGATGATAAATATAGTATGACAAATAATAAAAGACAATTAACATCTTTATTTGATAGGGAACAGGATACAGATCCTATTATTTGAAGTAGGGTTTTTACAGCAATTTAATAGATTCCATGAGAGCAACAGACTAGTACTCCCCCAAGCCTCTAGAATCTATTTCTTGACAGAAAATACTGCTGTGATTCTATATATTCATATTTTTTGCTATCATTTGTCAACTACATGAATTTCTGAACAGTTAAAAAGGACGAAAATCCTCCTTCAGCATGAAATTTTTGAAACATTTAAAATATTCCAGGGGCACAAGCAATACAGAATGGGAAGGCTTGACTAAGCCTGCAGATCATTTTAAATCAATTTCTGTACTGGTGGTCATCTGACAGGGGAACTCAGCCCTCCCACCCCACTGTGAGCACACGTGCCTTTCACCCCCACCACGCTACGAAAGCCTTTGAGGCTGTGCAGCGACAGCATCACAAGTGATACTGGGAAAAGCTGGGGGTGGGAGGGGAGCGAGTCTCAAAGCAGGTCCAAGGCAGATCACACCCAGCACTTGGCTGAGCCACGGCAGACTTCACACACATGACAATGAACACAAAGATCAGAGTAAACTGTGAAAAAAAAGTCAGAACTATACCCTTGGACTCTCATATTACTACGGTGTGGTCTCCACCCTTCCTTTATGCCAGCTCTAATACTTATCAGGTCTTTCACTAAATTAATTAAACTAATTAATTCATCAGTGAGTAGTTCTCAACTGGGTGACTGAGCTGAAGTGGCTCAGTGATGGGTCCAATGTGCAGAGCTGGCACAAAGGAAATGATGGAAACACGGCTGTGGGAGCAGGAAGAAGAGAGCAGGAACGCTTCTTTCAGCAGCAGCAACCTTCTAGACTGGCTTAGCTGCAACATGAAACCACAGCCTATGGGTACAGTCTGATAACCAGTTTAACCTAAGTGCTTGCTGCCTGCCAAAAGAAATAGTCCAGTCTTCCTTCTGTCCCCCACTCTCCCTTGTGGCAACTGAGATTGGTGTAATCATGCAGCAGAACTTACTTTTTAAGGCTTGATGACTGACATTTTTAAGTGATAAATGACCTTTCTCAAATCCTGATTTCAATTCAGACCCTCCAGGGGAAGCCGATAAACTTAATCAGTATCAGAAAGCAAACGCTAAAGCTCAGGTTTCCCACCAGTGTTTGTACACACTCAGGTTTTGAACAAATGCAACAGAAAGAGTGTTTCCAGTATAGAAATGCTTAGACTGGTACAAAACCTAGAGCTGTAGATAAAAATACATCAGAAAACATTTGTATTCCACAATAAGGTTAGGCTCACATTAACTCTTACTTGAAAGCAAATACACATTTAGATCAGACGCTGTAACAAGCCATTATAACCCTTCCTGATGGATCATCTGCTAAATGTAATCCTCAGTGCCTCCAACAAACGTAACCTCTGTAACACCAAGAGTTAATGCAGCACTTAGAGATTTAACATCTTTATCTCCAGTTTCATCAAGGACTCCAACAGAAGCTGTGAAGACCAGACAGGCAGCCATAATGTCTTCACAGCTAGAAGCGTCACTCAAGCGCAGAATCCAGGGTTTGCCTAATTGCTTTCCCATTAATTTCACATGGGAGAAGATATAAACAGACATTGCAAGCTGGCAATTAAGAAAACCTTACTTGAAACCAACCTTTGAAAGAAAATTTAAAAGACACGGCATATGACATAAAGATGCCAGCCTGTCAGGTGATTTGAATTAACAGAGCCAAATTTATGCTTTGTACTTCACCAAAATAAACCAAGTACCACCACAGATAAAATGTATCAGAGGGAGTTTGGCACAGGTTACTGTTAATGTAAGATGAATGTTGTTCTAATTCTCGTGTCGGAAGTCAACGGGAGTCTAATATGAACTCCAGTAGGTCTTAGGAAAGACATTTTTCTTAAAGGATACTGGACATAAAAATTTATTGTGGATAGTTAAAATACTTATTGCTTGAGCAGTAACTTCTAGCACTACTCTGTGCTTCTTCCTGTGTAGATTAAAGCAACGACACTGAACACACAGATGTAAGGATTGTATTATACTCTGTGGTTTTATCTGCATTACTGTTTTCAAGTTACTGTTTTGTTCTTTTTTTCAAGCAACCAACCATGGTGCTGCCTCCTCATTTTGCATAGCACTGATGTAGCATAGATTAAAATAAATCTTTTCTGTTGGGGAGTATTTTAATGGTGACCAGCCATGCAAATACAAAGTTACCCAACCAAGGCACGGGTGTGGGGAATAAACAGTTATACATGGAAACACTCCACGAAAACGGTGAAAGAGCTGTTTCTCCTTTTGTTGTGCCTATTCCTCTCCTTTGTTGCCATTTAAACAGCATTGTAAATCTTGTTGCAATTATCTGTAAGCTAAAAACATGTATTGACAAAAGATGCAATACAAACCACGCAGTCTATTCAGGTCACTGGCTTAAAGGCACGGGAACACCATTACAATCGACAAAGCTGGTTTGGTTTGATCCCCAGGTAATCCTTCCCCCTCACCTCCAGGCTACTCCCTCTGGAATGTACACACAGTTAATGCTGCCGTTGCCTTCCAGTTATTGATTCCAATTCACTTTGCCATGGATAACTTCTATCTGTTATTGCATTTTCACTCCACAGTTTTTTAGTAAAACATTTTCAGAAGCCACAAAATATAATAAGATAAATATTAATAAAATTCAAATTCAAATCTCTTCTCAGTGTGACTCACCACAGTAAGGCAAGGTGCTTTTGGCTTATTAAGTAACTAAAAATCAGACTGCCTTTTTTTTTTTTTAACTCCAAGATTCTGGTTATTTTTCAGTCCCCAACACAGCCAGACACACAAGACAGAGCCCTTAACTGCACTCAGAACCAAATGAGCAGATCACAGCACTGCTGTTTCCTGTCCTGCTCTCAACTGATACCAATTTTCAGAACTGCTCTGATAGCCAAAAGATGGAACACTTCTACTTTCTACTTCTATTTCCAAGAGGCATAAGTTAACTTCCAGCAATTAATTTTTTGCAATCTGTGAGGCACTTAGCTACTTCAGTTCATAAACAAAGATACCAAGGTATTAAAGAATTAGATCTATCAGCCAACCTCATGATTAGGTAACTGAAGTTCACTGCCTCAAAATTCTATAATCTGCTCTGAAAAAACACTCAGAACCTGAACATGTATAAGGCAGGGTTGGAGAGCAGATGAGTAGTTCTCTACACCAGGAGTAAAGCACAAGGAGATCTTCCTTCCTCAGTAACAGAACCTGGAGACCTTTTAAATAAAGAAAAATATTTTTTAAAGCATAGCCAGGGAGCCGTACTGCTTGGGAAAGCCATTTTTCACTGAGGAAGTTTGCAGAGTCATGAGAGTTTCTGTAGAAGAGGAAGGATGGAGGGATGAGTGTGATCCCAGAGAGCAGAGCAAGGCCTGGAGCAGCTGAAACAAGGGCAAGGTCTAGGGGACACCCACAGACAGAGGCTGCAAAAGGCAAGGAGAGCAGTACTGAAGCAGCTGAGGTGGCTGGGAAAGAGGGCTGAGGAAACCAGAGGACTCGCTGAAGAGCAGCAGCAGCCCAAGACACGGTCAAATGACTGGGGGTTTGACCAGAAAGGGAGGAAAAACCCGAGACCAAAGAGCACGCAAGGCCACCTTCCTGCTGCTTCGCTGTGTGATGCAGGAATTGCCAGAGGAGATCGAAACACACATAAAAGGTGATTCAAAAGCTTTTCTTTCCCCCCTTCATTGCAATGAAGGAGTCAGGCCTGGGAAGAGAAGCGTAGGATAGAGACAGGAAGGAGGGAAGCACCATCACAAGTCAGCTGAATGCCGAGGGGAGTTGTGGCTGACAGAAGGAGACATGAATGGGGAAAAAAACCCAAATACACACAATTCCTCATTATATCAGCAGTCATGCTGCAGTTCTGCATTCTTAGGGTGCTACAGGCACTGCTTTTAGAGCAACAGGACAACTCCAAAGTTTCCAGATATCTTTCAGCTAAAAAAAAATCCCTTTTCCTTCTGAAAGGCACAGAAATATTAACCAAGGGTACACTGCTCACTCGTTCTTCCTATGCCAATTTACACGAAAATATCAAATGATTTAAATTTTTCCAGCAATAATTCATCATCATGCTTAACTGACTATGCTATGACTAAAATGACACAATGCTTACCCTATTTATAGAGTGGAGGGTAGTATCATTAACTCAGCCACTACTAAATCAGCCACTAAAACCAATTCTGCAAGTAAAGGCTGAACCGCTGAGAAGTACCAGACCTTTGGTGTGAAAGATGTTCCTCTGAAACACACACACACCATGGCTTTCATGGCAGCCTGGTTAGTAAGTGCTGCTTATCAATGTAACCAGTTCTTATCTTGAAAGCCTTCAGAGTAAAGCCATAATCTCAACCTCAGGCTTTTTTGGGGTTTTTTTTAACTACATATTTGGTATTTTTTAAGAAGAAAAGTATGTAGTTAAAATACCTAAATTTAGGATAGAAAGCTTCACATCTGAGAAGCACTTTTAAATAAAATGCCTGGAGTGAAAGCCCAGCAAATCTGACAGTCAACCATCAGCCGTAATGAAGCCTATGGGATTTGGTCCCCTCCCACACTGACAGAAGCTGTTTGGTTCAGCTTCTTGAAAGTTTTAAAACAAGATTCCTTCTTCAGTCACTTTCAAGGGAGTGTATACAAACTAGTTTCACAGTGGGAATCCAGTCCACCCACCAAGGGCTATGGGAAAGCAGCTAAGCATCCCAAGGCACCAGGCCAGGAAGGGAAGAAAACTTCTTCTCTGTGACAATGGTGAAGCGGCCAAGAAGCAATAAAAATGGACAAGGAATTTATATCTTCCAGTGTCCAAAATGCAACAAAGAGTCAGTCCACAGGTTAAAGCATATCCATTGTGCCTTCTGGAAAATCAGCAGGCAATTGCAAAGAACATGGCCATGGTATTTTTCAAAATTAACAGAGATCTAAGACTTGACTTCAACCGAAAAACAGACACTCTGAATGTGGATATTCCCACTTCAGAGCAAACTGACCTGCTGAGCAGATCAAAACTTCCTTAGAAATTCTAAAAGGTGGAGGAAACATGCATGTTCAAGGTGTCTGTTTTATTTTTTAAACCAAATTCCAGATCTGCCCACTGAAATGACAGAGAAAAGCACACAGCCTTAAAAAAAAAAAAGTGTGAATGTTTGTGTTTTAATTAAAATATATTTTTAACTAATATTAGTAACTATTGAATAATAATAAAGCAAGGACCAAGCAAAATGAAAGTGAGGGAAGAAATTTTTTGCCTCTTGGAAAGTACCAACAATTTTGAAGTTACTCCCCAAGAGATAAGAGTTTGACATTTGACAGTTGCATCAACAACGCAGAGCTGATCATCAGCGCTCAAAGCCAGTCCCCTATGAACCACACCTAGCTTGGAGATGAGTAATAGCACTTTTAGATACTTCCATTTTGTTTAAAAGTGATACACTTACAAGGAAAAGAACTAGAAATATAAAAGCACCTAAGGTTTTGTTAGTTAATTTTCTGTGTGATATCCCTGACCTCTCCACCAGCATCGCTCAGCCCCTGGGGTGTGTGACAGCGACAGCAAGTCCCAGCTCTTGTTGGGATCTTGGATTTTTGCCACAGGGACACAATGCAGATCACGGCACTGCTGGTGGCACCAAAATCAATGTGGCAACATCCTCCCATCTTCCATCTACAGCCAAGCAGCTCTCTCCTCTGCGAGCTGGCACAGCCTCCCACCACAAACAGACAGACACTTTTTACTGGCCTAAGTTACTCCAACACTGGAACAAATCTTTCTGCCAGCAAATTCTTATTAAAATATCTGATAGACTGTGCCATTAACAGTTTATCACTGAACAATATCAATGGATATGCTAATTATCAGTCTGACTGTACTAAGGGTTTAAGTTTAGAGCAGTAAGAAGAGTATAATAATAGGCCTATCATTCTAATTAACTTCAGTATTGGAGAAATATTGTTCTATGTTACTGCAGTTCCGTCATTGAAGTGTTTTCCAGAAATTAGAAGGGGAATTGTATGAAATCCTGAGCATTCTGATAGGGAAAAACTATGCCAACACATTTTGTTTGGTAACCTTACACTCAGAGATGGCAAGCACCCAGATCCAAACTAGACCCAGGGAGCCCGAGAGGTTTGAATTTTGAATACTATATTCAAAGTAAAAATATTTTGGAAAATAAGGCATTACAGCTGAGATAATGCAATCTAGACAACGCATATAAAGCAAAATCTCCCCAAAAAGCCCCTTGACCAGGATCAGCAGGCAGCACACACCTACTTGCAGCACAGGTCAACATCAGGAGCTCACAGTTCACAGCAGAGAGCACAAAGCTCCAGCAGCAGCTAAGGGCTGCCCTCGGCCTCTCTGCGATTCTTATCGTGCAGAAACTCTGGATTAGAGGGTTATTAACGTCTCCACTAATCCAAAGTACAAAACCAGGGTAGAACACAACGCCCATTCTTTTCCTATATCTCTGCACTATTCCTTCCCCTATTCTCAGGCCCATTTTCATTTTGGTACAGGCTTTAGAACAGAAGACAAATTCTACATTAATTCCTCTCATGTTGTTCCGTATGTTATTTCTACCCCAGTAGAAAAAGTAGTTCTTTTATACTTGCTTTCCACAAAACAAATCATAGCTGATGTGTCTTGCATGAGTAAAGAATGCATAAGTTATTTATAATCAATACAAGTAATTATAAAAAGCCATTATTTTTCCTTAGGGGGACATACTAATCAGTTCTATTTTGTCACATATAATCTTACATCAGAGAGTACGCTATTCCTTTAAGTGATAAATTCAGTGCAGACAACTAAAAATATTAAATAATTCATTTCTTGAATTTTCCCCACATTAAAACAGAACAGTTTCAAGGCACACTTTTTGGCAAGTTACTTACAAACAAAACCAGCACAGAGGAGAACAACAGTATAGTAAGAAAAGTGGATAAAAACCCCCAACTGGTCCTGTGGCTGCCAAAGGAGGATGGGGAGAGGAGCCATTTTAGGAGCTCTAATTCTTCAGTGTAGGACCCTTCAGTGTAGCAACCACTTTCAAAATCCATCCAACTTTCAGTCAGTTCCCTTATCTTCATCATCCTCACCTCCCCACAGCTAGGGAGCAGGACAAAGACAGCAATCCACGCCTGCTATAAGACAGACTTCACCAACCTACCAAACCATCAAATTTACTTGCACCTTTTTGCCTTCCTTTTAAACAACAACACCAAAATATATTCAACACTGACCTTCTAATACACTACCAACATACAACTGCTTTTCCTGGCCAAGAGGTAACAAACATTTGTACACTGCACAGCTCCCCTGCACACCTGCAGTGAGACAGCCTGCAAAAGCCAAGAAGAAAATTTGTTGGAAGTTGTTCTGCAGCTCTCAGAAGAACAGGCTGAAGAACAATAAACAATGGTCATTCACCACAAATACGGGAGAACAACCCCTACCAACGCTGACCTTACAGGGAAACTCACCTTCCCCTCAGTGCTCTCAAAGGACAAGCCAGCAGTGACTGACCTTAACATAGAGAAAAATCCCACAATCTAAGTACCTTCATCATTAAAACTTTTAAAAGGCAGGCTGAAATACTGAAATCCCTGAGGATAAGCACTTTCTCGTGTAACTCCACAAAAAGAAAAAAAAAAAAAAAAGGCCCACGCAATTCCCTAGAGATGCATAATTAAGAATACATCATTGCCCTTTTCTAACAGAGCACTTTCCCAAGGAAACTCCACAGCTCTCTAAAAGAGGAGAGCCCTGGCCTAGTCCAATGGCTGGGGAAGCACCACTCCTGCACGATTCCGCACATCTCTCCAGTTCTCCTATACTTACAGAATGACCAGCCCCAACTCAAATTCTTTGCTTTCCCACCTCTTCCCATACATCCCATACAGTAAACATTGTCCCTTCAACCTCACCTTCTAGGCTACGCGTTACCTACAGCTTTTTAATATACACACAGCTCTGTAACCTATGCCAAGATAAAAAACCTTCACAATTCCTCTCAAACCAGAAAGACATAACCTTTCCACAGCAGGAACCTTCAGGGAAAGCTTAGCTTCCTTCTGCACAGGTACATACCACCTTGAGAGAAGATCTGTTATTTTCTTTGTCTTTTCCAGCAAAGGAACGCACTGTTCACACGGCACATCCCGACCTGAACCTTCCGAGGTGCCTTTTCGAACGCAGCCAAACATCCCCCGCCGCGGCCAAATCAATGACGGCGTCCCAATGTCTACCTGGATACACCGCCACCCTTCCCCTCCTCCCCCGGCAGGGCGGGGAGGCCTCGTCCCATCGAGCCTGGGCTCCCCTTCCCCACAGCAGCGCGTCCTCCCGGCGCTATCCCCGCTCCGTGCGTGCCGGGAGCCGCCCTTGCTCCACATTCACAGCCTAAAAAATCACCTGCGCTGCCCGCCGCCCCCTCCCAGGGCCTGCCCAGCCGAGCCCCCCGGGCCGCTCCCCGCTCCCTCCCGCCGGGTCCCCGCTCCGTGCGGGCTCCCCGGACCGTGCCCGGCCCATCGCGNCCGCCGCCCCCGCGGTACCTTCGGTCTGGGCGCTGGGGCCCGGCTGGGCCATGGCTCGGCGGGCGGCGCCGCCGCGGCCTCCTCCGGGCGGGGACCGCTACGCCACGGGCAGAGAGACGGGAGCGGCCGGGCCGGGCCGCCGCCTCCTCCGCCTCATCCTGACAGCGGCCGCCGGCGGCGGGAGGGGAGGACGGGCAGGAGGAGGAGAAGCGGGAGGAGGAGGAGCCCCGCGCAGGCGCCCACGGTGAGACACGGGACCGGCGGCGGCCGCCGTGCGGGGAGGGACCGGGGATGGGGAGCCGGACCGGGAACGGGGATCCGCATTGGGAACGGGGACAGGGACTGAGGGTAGAGATAGGGAACTGGAAGTGGAACCAGGGAGAGGGACTGGGGACGGGGACAGCGACTGGGAATAGGGACAAAGACCGGCGACCAGAGACAGGGGACAGGGACAAGGAACAGGGACCGGAATCTGGAACAGGGACCAGAGACGGGGACTGGGTACAGGGACAGAGACTGAGGACGGAGACAGGGACTGGGACCGAGGACAAGGACTGGGACCGAGGACAAGAACCGGGAACAGGGACTAGGGACAGGGTGAGGGTGGCGGTGGCTTCTCCCGGGCCTCTGCCCGAGCTGGTCCCTCAACCCCGGGCAAGGGAGAAATCCCCGGGCCTAGTCCGAAGGCATAGTTAGTGTGTATTATTCAGAAAGTCGCTTTGAGCAACATCAACATATTCTGCCCTATAATCACAGAATCATTGAGGTTGGAAAAGACCTCCGAGGTCATCGAGTCCAACTTGAGACTGATCCCCACCTTGTCACCCCGACCATGGCACTGAGTGCCACATCCAGTCGTTCCCTGATGTGGTGACCCACCCTGAAGAGGATGGAAGCACGCAAGATTCATAAATCCTCGTGGACAAAAGGAACCTCAAAAGCCAGAGGGTCCACAAACAATCAGAAAGTTTTATTACTATATTACACACTTAGCATGAAAATTGGTGTATTAGTCCCTGGCCTACTTTTAGTTGTCACACTTGTTGTCACACTAATGATGCAACTGTGACCCGGGTGGGCAGTGGAAGGAGCTTGTCCTGCCCCAGCACCCATGGTTGGGCTGTGTAGGTGGAGGTTTAGTTCTTTGATGGGTTTTAGTCCTTCCACCTGACTGGGACAACATGCCTGAACTCCAGATTATACCACTAAAATAGTAGATCTACATCATTTGATTACATATAAAAGCACAGAAGGCAGAGTTGGAGTAGAAATTACAACACCCAAGTCCTTTCAAGGGCAGGATCTGTTACAACTCACTTTTCTTGTGGCTTGCATACCCTAAAATAAGTCACTTTTAAACTGAATCTTGCTTGTGGCCACAGTCTTTCAAGTCTTGCTGCCAAAATATGTGGTATGGCAAGGCATGGGATTCTGGATTTCCTATTAAATTTTTGCTCAGTAAAACCAAATGCAAACCTGAAATAGGAAGTCTTTGAAAATTATTCCATTTTGCCCTTTTTGATCAGTTGAGATAAATCTTCTCAGTCTTTGCCATTGCATAAAGCCGGCTTAAACAAAAGACTTAACTTTTCAGTGTTCCCAAATTCAGACATGTAGGGCTTTCTTCATGGAAATTTGGAGAACCCAGAAGTGTCAGCTGCCCATGGAACTGCTGACTTAGTGATAGGTGATCAAAGATGAAGTGTCTGTCACTTGAGGTATATTTACTAATTTCTTAGCTCCTGCTTAGGCTTTTTTACAAGTAGATGGATGTTACAAGCATTCAGTACATGAATCTCCCTGAAAATCTAGTCCTGAGTGTAGGAACTGAGCTCTTGAAACTCCACCCTGGTGTGTGTTCATATGGGTACCCCAGAGCACCCATATTAGCAGCTAATTTCATCTTGTTCATGTTGAGGCAAAACTGAAACACTCTGCTTGGTTCAGGATCAAACTCAGTGCAGCATCACTCCTGCTGCAAAAAGCAAGTAAGATAATGGCAAGTTTGATATCTGTTGTACCTACAAGTGCTTATTAAGGGAGAAATATAATTTCACTTTCATCACTTCCACAGACAGCATATTGACTACTGGCATTGCAACATTTCCAAGTCTCTATCAGAACTCCTGAACCTACATTCTAAATATGTTTTTATGTAGTTTGAAGAATATGAAAACTCTCAGGGGGCTTGTACTTTTATTTTCCTTTCTTGTTCTTCAATTTAGAGCTGTAATAGCTTTATAGGTGTGGTTCTTACTTAATCTTTCCTTTCTGGACAGTAATTGGACTTGACAGAGGTGAAGGTTTATGCAGTATCTAACAGAATGTCTCCTAACCTGGAACAATTGAGTAACTTCCTCTGTGCCTCCCAAAATGTCCCATTTAATTCCACTCACTTGTAGTTCTTATAGCCTTGATCTCAAAGGATTTCCCAACATGACTCAGCTAAATCTCCGAAAAGGTAAAGAAGGTTTAGCAGCAGTTTTCAGTCAGAGGAACAGGTCTTGCAGCACAGAACCAGCAGAGACCAGAAGCCCTGAATTCCAGTCCCTGTGGTGCAAATGTTAGACAAGGGCAGTATTAAGGAATGAGTGACGCAGGTGAGCAGAGACTATTTCTGGAATAAGCTTCTCCAGAAATAATGCTCCTAAAATCTCATGAATTTTTATCAAATTTATTTGGCCTAAAAGCCTAACATGGGCATTTTCAGCATCAGCACCACAAGGAGCAGACACGTGTGAATGGAATATGCCTCTTCCTGGAGAGCATGTGCAGTGTTGGGACAGGTGGAGGAGTAGCTGTCACCTTGCACTCTGCCTGAAATTTAATGCTGCAGGCTCATTGAAAAAGAGAGGTTTGAAGGTTTTGTTTGAACAGTGACATCCAGGGACAAGCAGTGAGTGTGAACACACAGTGGTTGCTGGAGACCAGGAGGAAACTGAAGGGGACTGGGGTTGTTTGGTAGCAAAGAGCACAGTGAATTCACATACCATACCTTGGAGAGAAGAGGTATTTTCATTTTGCTTGAGGAAAAGAAAACAAGTAAGTGGAGAAAGAACTTACTAAATCTGTTTTCCTAACAGATCTGTCTTATGGTTGATTGACTTCTGTGCATATGTGTGCTCAAGTTCCAAATGAAACTTTTCCCTGCTTATTTTTTTGATCATGCAGAAAGATTTTTCTCTTTCTATGCCTTTGCTTTTGTAATTTTTTTTTCTCTTTACTTGGGGCACTTTAACCTCAACTGAGGCATCTATTTTCACAAGGCTTTGAAGAATGTAATTATCAGTGTCCTTATCTGTGACAGTAGTCCCAGATCCTGAGGCTGGTTGGGTTACCCTGGCTATGTCCCAACTCCATGTCAGGACAAGACCCAGTTACATACATTGTACTTCCACAAAGTGCACAGCTTTGGGGGGAGTCCCTGCACACTCCAGCATGTCCCTCCTTGTGAGTGATTAATGGGGCAGGGCTGTGATCAGACTGAGGAAGAGTATGATCCCACAAAAGCTCTGTATTCACGGGAAGTTTGGCTAATAAATACAGAGCTAATTCCTTTTGTTTTGAGTGATACAAGATACTCTGGTTTTATATCCCAGCTAAGCCAATTCTACAAAACTCAGAGTCTTTAAAAAGATAAACTAAATTTCTGAACTTGCAAGGCCAAGTCTGCATCTGGTGGAAATCCAGTGGAAACAGGCTGATGTGTGGGAACTGAGGAGCTGGCCTGTAGCACAGAACCGAAATGGAGATGCAAAAGGCCCTCTGAAGTGCTGTGTCCTGTGTCTGCTGCTTCACTGGCCATGAAGAAGTTGGATTCTGTTGTGCCCTGTATGGTGGGAGTTTGCAGTGAATTACAGGCCCTGCTCCCAGTGTAGTTCATCTCTTAAACCACCCACTGCTTAATTCAATTAATCCAAGAAAGCTCAGTAACGAGGTGGATTTGAGAAGTGGCTTTGTGGGTTGCCAAGGCTAAACTCCACTGCACCCTCAGGGGAAGAGAATTGCAGAACTGGGGGCCCTCTGCCTCAGCAAGCAGGAGATTTCCTCTCCCCCACCCACTCTACCTGGAGGTGTTCCACAGAGGAGAGTCGGGTAACAGTCTCCATTGGCCAAACCACGCAAGGACATCATCTTGAGGGGAATGCAACAGGAATGTTTCAGATGGTAAAAGTAAACATGTGACCAGAAAAAAATGTGTGGGTTTAATTCCAGGTGAAGCCCAGGGAAACAGAAGTCAGACACATCTTTAAGGAGGGACTCGGTGGTGCAGGACAGTGAGCCTTGGCTTCATGCCAAAGGCAGTAACAGCCTTGTCCGGCTTGCAAAAGAGAAGAGAAAAACCAGAATTTATTACTTGCACTTTATATATTTCTAGGTTTGCCAGATTTTGTCTACTGTTTTTCTCACTTTTTTTTATATTGTTTAAAATAAAGTGTTCAGTTTCCTAATTTTTAAATGTTTATTTTCCTTCTGTTGAGATCAACGGGTCATTAGCTTTAAGTATTGATTCTGCAGCCAGGAGTGTTTGTAGGCTTTGGTCCTTTCTTTTTAAAGGAAAGCTTTTGGAGAAAATTTACGTCCATCTAAGTATTACCATAAAGAGGCTGGTTAAAAATCCCAAATCAGTCATGCTTTTTGCTTCAAAAGTTACTCTGGAATGCAAGGAATTCAGTCTGGAACAATTACATTATTTGCAATGGTAACTTCTTAGCGAACCCTGGAAAGTTTATGTGGTTAAAAACCTTTTCAAGAGCAATTGAAAAATTATGTTATCCCATCCATTGTTTAAAGGATTCCATGTGGTGCAGTTCTTTGAATATATGGGAAGAAAATGGAGCCAAAAATGAAAATTTGGCAGGCAAAAAATTGAAGTGCTTGCATTGGCCCTAAATCCAGATATATACACATTAATGATCTCATTTGAAAGATGTCTATATTAAGATCTGAAAGCTCTCTGTGTTCCCAAGGGACAAGCTCATTGAATGTTGTGATATACCATGAAACTACACAATTTTTCTTACTGCAGAATAACCAAGGAATCCGAAATTCAGTCTGTGTGAGTAACGAAGGGCACATTGAGAGCAGAGTGTTTCGGGTAACCTTGCTCAGCAGTGCACTAGAGTTGCCATTGCAGGGAGGCACAACTGTGCTTTGTGCTTACACACTCCTTCCTGGGAAGATCTAAACATGCCATACCCCATTCCCACTCGCTGTACCTGCATTCACAAAGTTACCTGCACACACTGCAACCACTCCAACACCCAGCATCTTGACTGGAATCACTGCTGAAGGCAGATGTGGACAAAGCTCCCTCCTGCCAGCTCTGTCCTTGCAGCAGGATGTCACAAGAGAGAGAGAGGCACCTGCAAGGCCCATGTCAGTCACCACAAGTTTATCAGACCTCACCAAGCAAACCCAGCGGGGTCCAGCAGCAGGGACAACGAGGACAGTAGGACCCCAGATCATGAGATTATACTTTTCTTTTAAAAACCTAAAACAACAACAGGGTTTCCTGAGGCTGTTTTACATGTAAGTATTGCCTGTAGGAGCATTTCTCTGAGCAAGAGCCCATGTGAGCAGTAGCATCTCATGCACTCAACTCCCTAATCTTGAGACGGCCGGTTCGTTAACCTCGATGAGATGAGTCATGTCAGATCTGCAGGACTGGGCCATTTATCCTATTTTCTTCCTCTGAGGCACAGGCAGCTCAGTTATCCCATAAATTCTAGTGGTTTGCAATGCCCACTTGCCAAGAGAAGGAGGGAGTGTTGCAAGTACTGTAAAATTCATTGTCCCATGTGTGTCGTATTAAATGGTGTAGCCAAAAGACTTCCATGTTAAGGCTTCAACAGCAGTGCTCATTTTGGAGTGTTTTATTCATCCAAGCACTATTAACCCTCAGTTTATCCCTTTCAGAACTGTCTTTGGAGACATTTAGAAGGATGATACCCAAGAAGACTGAGCAGTCTTTGTGTAAACAGTGGACCAGGAAGCTGAGGAGTTGCCATAGGATTTCAGGGGGTCACCAACTCTCTGCAAATCCTCCAGAAGAACAAACCCACCCTCTGAACTGTTTAATCCAGGTAGGATTGCTAGAAAGTGTAATTCAAGGCCTTCCTTCAGGTGGAATTCTTCAGTGATTCCTGAGCCTTTTCTGGGGCTGTGCTGATGTCTGTATAGCCAGAGGTGGTCCAATCCAAATATTTATCAATACAATTTTAAATCCCACATCTTAGGTCAGTGGGTATATCCAGGTAGTCCAGATGTTTCTTATCAATGCATCCCATCTTTATGAATCCTTTTATTCCCTGTTTTCCCTGATTTCTCCTAAACGCTACAGTGGTCTCTCTATTTGCTTCTTTATTTTGCTAGAGTGCCTTTTCCAGATCTATGTCCCTTAGATGCAGACACACAAACTACTTTGTACTTCTATGGCACCTTCCATTGGAGAAAGAGCCTTTTAGAAGAGCTAGGAGAGAAGGAATTATCTCCAATTTACAAGGCTGAGCAAACTCAGAGAGACAGCTGAATTTGCCTGGGGATGCACAAAAATCAGCAAAAGAAAAAACCTGAACATTTATCTCTTATCTCCCTATAGCTTTTTTTGCCATAAAGTGTATTTCCTTTGCTTATTCATCGCACCTTTAAAAATATCAAAAATCTTCTGACCTTCTATGAAAAATAACCAAAGACAAACATCCACTGTAAAATTAATACTTCTTCGCAGGCAAAAAGACCAAACAAACTCATTTTCTATGGAATCTCAGTCTGATTCTCTCAGAAAGGTTTGTTGCTGAGATAGCTTCCCTGCCTCGCTCAGGCAGCATTAAGAAGCTCCTTTCTCCTCCGAGACCACAGGAGGTTTCCCATTATGTTGTTAACCTCCCTCAGATCATCCCCTCCCTGCACAATCCCAGTCACATTTACATGCAGACATAATGTCACTCAGCCCACTTTATGCCACTTACATCTCCCTTGTTGCTATGGGGAACACTGATAAGGAACGAATTAGCAAATAAAATATTTGAGGCCGAATGTGAAAGCCACTGCTTGGTGGATTTGTGTGTCATAGGCAGTGACATTTCATTTGGCATTTGTCCTTACCTAGCTGAGCTTCTTCCCCTGCAGCCTCAGCTACATTCTGTGTAGTCCAAACATGCTCTTCTTGGGATTTAGAGGCTTAGACGTGCAACTGTATCTGACCCCGGGGAATTTTTACGGCTCTCGGGAGAAGCGGGATTGCTTGAAAAGCGCTTTTGCAGCATGGAAGTGCCAAGAGCACCATCCAGTGCCTGAGCCGAGTAAACACACAAGAACTCGCTGGCGTCGGGACAGAGGCAGCTCTGCACATCCCATGGTCCAGCTGCACCGGGTGGGATGCCCGAGGAGTTCATAGAAAGGGGCTACAGTCAGGTAGAGAAGGAACTTATAAGGGAAGGCTGGCAGAGCTGTCAGCCTTTCAGGAGGACAGGAGACAACCTAGCAGGTCACATTTTCTAAAGAAGAGCTGTATTCTGAGTTGGAGTTACAAGAGATACAAGAAAGGAGGAAGTGAAGGTGGCAATAGATGGAGCCAGTTAAGAAAAGTAGGTGAATTAAATCCATGACGGAAAGGAGCTACTGCAGAGAGAGAACTGGGCCAGATACTTATCCTGTTATCCTTCCTGTTTGCAGAGTTGAATCAGCAGAAAGAGACTAGGAGAGTGCACTGGCAGCTGAAAAATTAAGGGAGAAGTGATCTCAGCTGCCACTGCACAGTCTCAACAGCCTGGTATTGTTTGACAAGGCTAGGTAGTCCTGGATTTCAGGAATTAAAATAATTTGGAAAAAGGTTTTGCATAGATGCGTACAATAAGTAGGAATTTTTACCACATGTTGCTACAGGCTGCTAATGGGGTAGAGAGAAGGAACTAATAGGAGAACAAGGAGTCCATGAGGTTAAAAATGGGCACAGGCAAAAATTAATGTTATCTATAGAGAAGTGATACCCAAATAGATGTCCAGGAAAATGCATGCAACCTTTCCGTGGACTAGTAGCTGTGCAATAATCACTGGAAACTCTAGGTAAGCAAGGAAATGTGAATTTGGTATATTATGAACTGGATATTTATTTATCAGAGATGCAGAGTGCTCCAGTTTAGCACAATATTTGTGGTAACATATCACTAATACATCCTACCTAAAACAAGACTTTGGGCATAATTTAGAAATGCTATAATCCAAGACAGCTCCTCTGTTGTGTTCAGTGGTCTCAGGAACAGCTTAGCATGTGTTCTTACTCTTTTTATACTGAACTTGCAGACCAAAACTCACTTCTTTGATTAATATTAAGCAGTGTTTTGTTTGTGCCCTGTGGCAGAAGTGCCCAGATGGAGTGAGTTGAGCACTGAAAACACAAGAAGCATTTAGTGTTCTGTGGTGCTCTGTTAAAGTTGTCTGAATAGAACATCTGGTATCAAATCTTTGGATAAATCAGTTTCTGCAAGTATTTGGACCTGCTCTGGGTCTGTGCTTTGTTCCAGCTTTACATTCCCTCTCTTCCTTCCTTGTTGCTAGAGCCAATAGATGATGGTTTATTGCCTGGTGCAAGCCATTAAAGTCCCTTTGTTGGGGCTTGGCAATTAGTTGAGCAGAAAGAGTGTAAAAATCACTTTGACATCTGTGGGGTTGAAATCGCAACACCAAGTTAAGATCTCCCTGAAAGGTTTTTTATCTGTCCACAAGGTGATGGAGAAAGAAGAAAGGTTTTCCCTGTAAAATTTACCAAATCTACCTGCTCAGAGGCTCTGACTCCTGGAGCTATGACCAAAGCCATGAAAGAGCACCAAATGGGAATTCCTAAATTGCACTCAGAGTATTGTGAAGCAACAGTTTCATGTGTAGTAACCAAGAAAAATGTCTCACAATGTAACATTTTATGCAACTAAGAAAATAAGATATTTTGAGTTATATTCCTTTAAGATGTCTTGCTATGTCTTGCTACATTTAAAAGACTGGTTTTCTTCTCTTTTGTCTTGTTTTCAGGCTTGATACATCAAGAAAACTTCAGAGGAGTTATTATTGCCTCACACCAATGGTAAGGGGAAAGAGAAGCAAGTTGTTCATGTTTAATGTTGGTTTGTGCCAGATGTTTTGCTGGTAGAAATCCATAGCTCCACAGGCACCAATTTCTTCAGGATCTGGAATGTCTGACACAATTTCTTTCTCCTTTCTGGATGGTCTGTAAAGGAAGCTGCTTGGTTTTGCAATATTGAATATTCATGCTGAGAAGTTATAAGCAAAAACAAAATAATGAGAGACAGGGTCTCTAATAAGCTTCCTGTCACATGAGGCTCTGGTTCTGGTGAAGCAGATGTGGTCGCTGACTTGTTTCCAAAATGTTTGTTGAGTGGTGATTAGATTCTGTCATACTGATGTTATATCTCTGTGATCTCATTCAATACAAGTAGTTCTGCAAACAGTGAAATATTTTTTTCCTATGGATTTATATCTTGGACTGTGTTTAGGCATGGAGTCTCTGATGTTTAATGGGGATTGAGTTCATTTTAGCCTGTTTCTTCAATGAGAAATGAATAATCTGTCTTAACTTGGCTATTTTCACAGAACTTGCAGGAATTAAATACCATAAGTTTTAAAAATCTGAGTGGGAATTATGAACCAGTTCCAACATTATTTGGGACCAATTCATATAAACAAACATAAACATGAGTCTCATTTTCTTACAAAAGCAAAAGGTAAGAATCTATTACTTTGTATTTCCACATTACCTGCTTGATTCTGTTCTGGTTTATTTGTGATCAATCATAAAAGATATGCTTTATTTATAAAGCTGTATGAAATATGGGACTTTCTGCCACATTGAATGCATATTAAGACATCACTAATTTATACTTGTTACGGGCCACACAAGAGGTCACGTTCTCTTTTTATTGTCCTTGCTGGAGCATGGGAAAGAGGTGACATGCATTTTAACTTACATGTTTGCACAGGCAAGTGCAGAGAAAACTAATTCTAAAGGAAAAATTATATATTCTTTGTTGGGGCAGTTTGTTCTGGTGAAGGAAATGTAGAATTAAAAGTTATTTTTTGGGTTGCTGAGTCCAGTCTTCTGCTTCTGCAGTGAGCCAAGTTCCCAATCCCAGCTTGTGCTATTCAAAAATATGCTCTTTCCCCCTTGTTGTCTCTCCTATCCTTCCAGTTTCCTACTTTATTTGGTGTTTTCCAAAATCTCCTTTTTTTTTAATGGGAAAAAAAAAACCTTGTAACTTCCGTGGTTGGTTTAGGCATATTTTTCTTGTTCTATGAAATGCCTAAAAAATTCATTGCTGCAGGTAGCCTTGTCTGTAAAGGGAAGAAAGGAAGAAAATCTTTATAAGAGGACAGAAAATCTACACTTGGGTAAATCCTTAAGACTCAAGTCTGTTGGAAACTAGGCTTTAACAGCACTTAGCATAAAGTGTTTGTGTATCTAATACTACCAGGATTTTCTGGGACTGGTGAGTGCATTATTTAGTAATGGAAACTGCATGTGCATGTGTTTGGCTTCTGCAGGTTCATGAGGTAGAAAACTGTAAGAGTGTCTGTAGGGATCACAACTGCCCAGCTTTGTGTCATAGACCCTGTGTCTTAACAGGACTCTGAAATTCCCATTTTGCTGAGTAGAAGAGAGAGAACAGAGTGGCAAGTCTCAGCTTTTATTGCTAATGCTTTGTAAAGTAACATTTATGGTCTGTAGATTCAGTTCTGTGCAAGTCTGTGTGACTTCAGATTTATTACACCACTTCATATCTGTGCATCTCTCTCCACTTCCTGGATATGAAAGAAGTTAAAGGTCCAAAAGGTTACCTTTATGTTAATAGATCCAGCTATACCCAATATTTAACTTCCCTGGATAAAGGAATTGCATCAAGGGCTGGCTTGTCCTGTTAGCATGTGACAGTGTCAACCCTGTGTGCTGCAAACCTTCATGGAGCCTTAGAGAATAGAAACCAGAAAAAAGCCAAGTGTATGCTCAATGGAAAACAGATGGAGTTTTCATTAGATATTACTTTTAATGATCTGCTTTAAAAGTAAAGATACACCATTCTGAGCAGAAGGGCCTCATAATGGCTGTGTTTGGGTCCCAGGCTCATTAACTTAGCTACAGATAAGCAAGACTGCAAGATCTTTGTATCATTAGAGGTTCCAGTCAAGCTTGCCTACCATTATTAGAATTCCAAACATAGCAGAACTATTTTGGAACCTTAACAATAATTTATCCTGAAGATGTATCTCTATTTAATGATTCAGGGTTGTTATTATGGGCCTGGCAGTCAGTTGTTCAGTTTCTGGAGTGTTACCATTTAACCTAGGTCAGGATAAAAATCTGGGAATATTCATTGCAGGGCAGACCTGAGGGCCTGTCCTTTACAGTCCACTTGGGTGTGACTCTCCCAAATGGTGTCACTGGCTGTGAGGGGTGACCCCAGCAGTCTAGGAAACCTGAAGATCCCTCCTAAAAAGATGGACCCTGCAATCTGTGCCTGTAGGTACTAAATCAACTTTTGACATGTAAAGAACAATGCAGTCCCAGGGTTTTAGGAGTAGATGCTCGCTGCCAAACCACAAGAAATGCTTTTGTCTGGAACTCATGGAGCAGTAACATAGCAATGGAGGGTGTACCCTTGTCTGTAATTCCCTCTGAGCAATTTCTCAGAGACATGTTACCAGGATTCAGATAGATTTCATGGAACTAGGAGAGAAATAGGCTTTAATTTCCTTACAAAGGGAGGGAGAGACAATAGAACTCAGCAAAACATGTGGTACTTTTTTGTTTCTGTCTGAGAGTTATGCAAGCAAAACCCAGTGCCCATCTTCAGGCAGTACCCTCTAAAGTGAGACTCACGTGAGAAAATTTGTGTTATCTTTCTTCTGGTATGAGTTGATAAAACTGCTTTATTTCCTCTGCATGTGTGTAAATACAACCTATGTCTTCAGCTGATCTCCAGCTGGGGAGTACAAATCAGAATCCAATTTTCTCAAAGTTCAAGGAAGTTTGGAGCTGATGTTCTGGTTCACTGCCACCTCTGCAGAAAAATACCTGCATGAATAAAAAAGAAATAAGCCTGTTGTTTTCATAAGAGAGGAAATAGAAGGATCAAGTCCAGTGACAATCTATCACAAACTGCTAATTAAACACTCTTCTGAAACCAGGTTTTTCGCACCCTTAAAAATCTTCTTCAACTCCCAGACTAGAGTTATTGGTTGACTAGTTTGTTCACAAGTAGTATTGTGCCAAAGCTGCCTTTTAGTTTAGATTATTATACACAAACAGAACGTATTCGATTTCCTCTGCTTTTTGTGTCTTTCAGAAAAAAAAAATTGTGTTCAAGGTCAAAATATTTCCACATACAATTCAAGAGCAGGGGAAGAATAAGCAAAGGGAGCAGATGGTAAGTGAGTATTTTATATTTAGGTTTGTGTACCGTAGTTAGAATGGTCCAGCCCTTTATCAACAGCATCCCTGCTCTTCTGATTGCTCCTATTATCTTATGTCCAAGTAAATGCAGTCAATTTTCTTTCTTTGTGATTTATTTGCAGACATATACTGCTATACTGCTAGAATGAAAAAACCAACACCTCTTATACAATTGTTTCTTTCTTCTTTGGCCATTCAGTGGCCTTTTCCTGATTCAATGAATCTTTCTGAGCATTGCTGGCCAAACCAGAACACCACTTGAACAAGTCAATTCCATCATACTGGTGATTCCAGCACGAGGGGAGAGGCTCCCACTGCAGTTTGTGAAGAACTTCCAAAGGATGAATTCTCAGCAAATTCTAAGCAGGTGCCTTTCCAAGGTGTCTACTTATGCAAAGCTCAGTCACCCAAGGCGAAACTTGTCCTAAATAAATAACCTGTATGGATCAATGCAAAAATCACAGCTGAAGTGACAAAGGGCTTGCTTTGTACACAGGAATTAACCCCTGAACTGCTCAGAGTAGCAGCAACTTCTCAACAAGGTAAATTGGCATTTTGGCAGATCTTTGCTGCATCAAGTATTCACCAGTGAAGAAATCTGGAGAAGCGGTAAGAGGAAATACAAGTGACCTCCAGAGCAAGGTACTCCTGTTAAAAAGTTGAGTTGTTTAAGATCTGATTTTAAGAGGTCCTGGATACCTTCTAGAAGTTGCTTCCTAAAGCATCTGCATGGCAGCACCCAACATATTTTAAACTGAGCATGCAGAACCCCAGCGTGGATGGGCACTCTTCAGTGTGGGGGCCTACGTGACTTCCTTTAGTCCCTTGGCAACACAATAATAGAAATAGGAACGTGGGATTTCTTACGTCTATTGTGTCCATTAGAACAATACTGCTGAGAGCAACTGAGACCAAAGGCCTGGCCTTCAAAATATATGACTTGAAAAGAAAGCTGCATTTTTTTGGTAAGGTCCAAATGTATTTCATTCAGCTTTGCTGCTACTCCCAAAGTTGTAAACAAGTCACACATCTGGGTAGCACTGCCTGTAACTGTCTTCGTCATCACCAGGAATTATTGGCTTCACAGTGTTCTATGTGTGCAGAAAACTGCTTGTAAGAGGTGACCTGAGCAAATTCTTACAACCGAAGAGCTTAAATTTCTTCAATGACCAGTCTGCAAAGTAGCCACAGTCTTTAACTTTGTGGATAGAACCCTGAAGACTTGAAATTCTGCATTTTAACCCTGCAGATTTCCTCTGATTCTGACTGGTCCCTATCAAATTTCCACGCTGACTCTTTTTCTGGACAGGTCAGCTGTCCAGAGCAATGATGTATGAAGTGCTTTTGTGGGAGGGGAGTGTGAACTTGAGTAGAACTCACGTACAGCTATAAAGGGTTTTGTAGCTGAATTTTGATGTTCCTCATTTATTGTGGATTATGACCTTTTTGGATGATACAAAGTTGAGGCATGTGTCTTTGGTTCTAAAACTATTTTTCTTCTCTGAGGAACAGTGTACTGCAGTCTATAGATACCTGTAATTTACAACCTTTTTTTGAATTTAAAGTAAGATCATGATTAACATTTTATATGAAGCAAGGTGGTGAACAGGAGAGTTCATTGACTTTTCAATCCTACAATCACCCAAACACTGTTTTACATTCCAGATGAAATATTTGGTGGGTTTCACACCAGTCTTTTACCAGGGAATATCACAATGTTGCTGTTGGGAAAAGCTGAATTTATTAAGGCAGTATATTTTAAAAACTGGCTCCAGCACCACACAGCTGGCAACAAGGAAAAAGTAATCTAAGGCGGCATGTAAAAACCTGTTCTCTAGTTAGACAATGAATTTTCCAGTAACTGCCTCCAACAGACCACCCTATGACACTGATTGCAAGCACTGAAAGCCTGATTGTTCAGAAGTTACATAAATAAAACATAGATGTTGAAATGCCAGCCTCCCACTATTCGCCTCCAACCTGTTCATCTTTTTCTGCTTATTTTGTTTCTTTCCTGGTGTCCTTCCTCACAATTTTCCCTCAGTACCACCCTCTTTGCCTCCCAGAACCAACTGCAGCTTTTAGCTTTAATGGCAGAACAGGAATGGGAACTGTTCAAAGAGCTTTTAATCTTTCACCTCACGTGCCATTTGCACAAGGACAGGCTACTCACCACTCAGAAAAGAACTATGAAAATAGGAAAAATAGTAGATTAATTAATCTGGATCACTGAATATCCCAGGAGTCTCTCATTCCTGTTGTCCTGAACTAAAACACATGAAGTACTTCCTGGTTTATAACACATTTTCTCTAAAGGATGTTTACTAAAAGACAGTGTCAATGTGGTGTCATTTCTTTCGCTATTTGGGTCCAAGCTTTTGTAAATGTCTCTTGTTGTAGGCTGAAATATACGACTTTATCACTGTTTTCCTTACTAAAAATTAAGCAAGTTGCTAAGAGTTCCACAAACCCATAATTAACTTCCTCTTTGAGAACAAAAAGGATGCATTTTAAAAATGTTTTTATTGCCTTGGTAATGCATGTTACAAAAAAAATGTCTTCTGCAGCAAAACACATGAAGAACAGGGATGAGTGCAAACCAAACAAATCAGAAAGTAAATTAGCTATGAAACCACTTATTTCAATGCAACAGGGAATAGTAAAAGTTTTGAAACAGCTTTGCCTGCTCTGGAGAATGCTGGACTTACTGGAGCTCCTGACATAAGTCAAAATATTGCACTAAACCAAGATTTCAATTCCTTCCTCCCAGAGAGACCTAAACATTGTCCTCACAACATGTTTATTTTGTTGGAATAGAAGAAAAACAGTCCTGAGAAAGACTGCAACCTGCTCTGTCCTGCCAGGGCAATGGCTGTGCAATGTGCTCTCTTCAAGAGAAAGACAAGGACAATTCGGAACATAAAAGTGTGGATTCTACACCATGACTGCTTCTCAGATCTCTATTCCAATCACTTTGTACTGACTTCCAAGGGCAAAACTTCTCCAGGAACCCAGCTGACACGAGTCCTTTACCCAGATGCTCCAGCAGAACTCCACAATCCCATGTTCTGCCAGGCTTTCTTCTCTCAGCACCCCTGCACAGGGGAATTCTGAAGACATGACCTTTGTCTTTTGGTCCACGCTAACATAACACCACCTTCCTGTGCCTCTGATGCCAAAGTGCAGCTCCAAAGTTACTCAAATTCCTGGATGTGCAGCCATCTCCTTGGCACCACAGTTCACTTGATGTCAGCACCTGTTCACAGATTGAAGTATCTGTAGCCTGGCAAATTCTCCTTGGGAGGGTCTGTTCACGGGCTAGTCCAGCTTACAAAGAGAAAACCATATCTTTTCTTCCTTGTTCAGTATTTTTTAACATTATGAGATAATAGACATTTCTTCTCTCTCTCTGCTCTCATTTATTATGTTGATGATGCTTTTGAAGTACTTGATAAATTCCATCCGAACATCTTCGGGATCTTCCTCTAAGTTGGAATGTATCAATTTCAGCTTGTTCAGTGGATAAGCTTTGAAAGCAAATAAAAATAATTAGGTATATTCCTTTTATAGAAGCAATATTCACAATCAAGGTCATGGCACAGCTCATGCTGAAGTCAGCTGGAATTCAGTGGTACATGATGTTTGACACCACAGATAACACAGAGTAGGGGAAGAAGAAATGCAGCACAGTTTGTCAGTGTTGCAAACAAACACAGCTCATTGCCAGATTAAATTCTTCAAAATTTGTTATTATTGAAGCTTAAAATCTGGTTTTGGTCTCACATTCAGTTAAGCAAAATTGAACAAACTGAGCACTGAACTGCAATTTTACTATTGAAGTGATATGATACTCTTTGATTACTTCAAAATTACAGAATGGTATTGTTGTATTAAATATGTATCAATATATTAATTCTTATAACAAACATGTGCTTGTTTGAACACTGGAACAGGCTGCCCAGAGGGAGTGTGTGTTTCCACAGCCATAAACAGCCACAAATAATTTTGTAATATCTAAGGTACCCATTGCTAATTTTAAGATGCAGCTCATTAACCTTTTATTTCAAAGGGCTCCTGTTCTTTTGATTGACAAAATACAGACTTAAATGCCCTCAAAAGTGTTAGTTACAAAAGAAAAATCCAGTGTAAGAACCAAACTACTACTGATGAGGAAATATGGTAGGAGTTCTAATTTCTGGCTCAGCTGCATACTCACTTAGAGATTCAAACTTTTCCTGCTTTTCCTTTCCTTTTTTTTTAGTGAAAGAGGAATATTGCTCACCTTCTAGAGACCATTGAAATCCATTATTTCTGTTTTCGCAAAGCACTTTAGTGTTCTTTAATCAACAGATTTCAATGAAAGATGCAAGCCATAAGGTATTAACAATTTCAAATACACAAAGATCAATGAAAAACTCTGAGTTAAAAATGGAGTTTTCCATCTCCTTACCCAAGGATAGATTTTCTGTGTCCCCTGCACTGCCTGGCTTCTGATGTGCCACCAGGAGACACTGAGTGTCAAGCAGTGGCTGCTGCTGCACGAAGCACGAGTACCACATTTCGATTTCTTTCAGGTGGCTGGGCAGGTCAGGGTTGAAGATTATTATTACACCATGACAGTCCTTCATCAGAGCTGGCCAGCATGTTTCAAACCTTGGAAAACACAGAAAATGGCAAGACTGACAGCTGAAAAGCAGAAACATTCACTCAAACTTCCTCAAGTTTTCTTCCCTCCTCAAGAACACATTAAGTACTTTTTTAACCATAGCATCAGTAACCTTGCCAGTTATATATAATATTCCAAGTATTTTGACTTATCTATTATGATAGTTGATCATATGATTTTCTAATTCGAATATTTGCTGACAATGTAGAATTTGGTCAAATGCTCATATAAACTTAATTAAACATTGCCCTAAGAATGGATCTGTCCCATTCTCAATTCCATCTTTTAGGAATTAAGGCTTCAATCATAATCATACATTGTCTGAAGTCCACTCACATAATTTAAAGGAGATGAAGGCAATTACAGAGTGGGCCTCTGTCTCCTGTATCTATAACTTCATTCCAGGAGTTGTGGACTTTACTGTTCTAGTCAGTTCTTATCCAAAACAGAGTTCAGCTGTGATCATGGCAGAGTACCTAATGTTGGATGCTTTACAGCAGAAACTAAAAAAATGTACTGGAGTAAAGAGTCAGGAATACTCCTCATGTCAAAAAGATCATTGGTTTGGGCCTTAAGTATGAATATCTTGTAAACAGAACTATTAGGAGCTCAGTGACCTGGAGGAAGTAACAACGCTGCCTTACTTTTGATCACCACTGCAATCCCACAGCTCGAACCGACACCCGGCTCCCTTGTTCCCACCGAGGTTTGGCTTCTCATACTCCAGGATCCTGCGGGAATGATGGATACACAATGGGATACGATCCTACACTGTGGCACAGCAGAGCGCGGGGCTCTCGCTCACCTGACCCCCTGCGTCGGGCTGTAGCTGCCGATCCTTTCCGTGCTCTCCGACACGAAGTTTGCCAACACCGACTTCCCAGACTGGCAGAACGCGAGGGTGAAAAGACACACGCAGGAATTTAACGCGCCAAAGCCACAACGATGGTGCTCACCCAAGATCCCCGCGCCATCCCCCCCCCTCAGCCGCGGGGCGTGCAGGCCTGGCCCGGCTTCCTCCTTCCCTCCCTCTCGCCACAGTGACCCCGCGGGGCTCGGGCGGGAGCGGCCGGGCCCCAGGCGGTGGTGACGGCCGGGGGTGCCGGGAGGTGCCGGGGGTGCCGGCCGCGCTCACCTCACGGGGCCCCACCAGCAGCACCTTGACCCTCAGCATGGCGGGCGGGCTCGGCGCCCCCACCCCGCGCCCGTTGCCCGGCAACGCGCGCGGCGCAGGGAGCGCCCGGCCATTGGCTCTGTCGCCGTCACGTGACGGGAGGGGCGGGGCGCTCGTCGTGAGGAGGTGACTGAGGCGGCCGTGAGGGGACGGAGGGCGGTGCCTTTCCCGTCCCGTTCGTCTGCCAGGACCGGCTCCGCTGTGTCCCCACAGTGTCACCACAGTGTCGCCGCTCCGTCCTGATGTCCGCCCACTGTGTCCTCACTCCGTCCCCGCTGTGTCCCCACAGTGTCGCCGCTCCGTCCTCGTGCCCGCCCACTGGGTCCTCACTCCGTCCCTACAGTGTCTCTGCTGTGTCCCCACAGTGTCCCCAGACTGTCCCCGCTGTCCCCTTCCTGGTCCCCCGCTGTGTCCCTGCTCTGCCCGGCCTGCTGGTCGGTCTGCTGGAGCAAGCACAGTGTCACAGCAAAAAAGCGAAGGGTTCCTTCACAAACCCCATGCTGGTCTGGCGCAGGGCAGCCTTGGTAAGGGGGAAATTCTGGCACTCCCCAGCTGCTGCTTTCAGCAAGGGACAGGATTTCCAGCCACTGAACTGTGTGACCCCTGAGCACTGACCAGGGGAGGAGCAGCTGATGACTCTGAGGGCAGAAGTGGGAGAAAGTGGAAGGTCCCTCTCAGACCATTTTTCTGCCCGTAGATACCAAGCCTTGAACCATGAGAAGATAAAGCCCACGATTCCTGTGCAACCTTTCGGGGTGCAAAAGTCAATGAAAGATGGAATAGGGACCACCAAGGCCACTGCTGCACCCTGGGCTGCTGGCAACTTCTATGCAATGCTGCTCCTGCACTGGCCCCAGTGCGCTGGTAACAAGCCTTGGAGGGATGAAACAGGCAGAGGTCAGTGCCCTTTCCAGAGCCCTCTGTCAATGTGGTCTTCAGACCATTCTGCACCACTCTGGCGTCCCTCATGAGCTTGAGCAGTGCTCTCCTTCCTTGTTTCATTGCGATTTTAACTGCAGATCCTCATTGGAAGGATGATGAAGCCAAGCTCTTGAAGATTCTTATTAAGGCTTGTTAGTGGAAGCAAGAGGCTTTTTGAAATGGCAGCTTCTAAGAAAATAAAACATCTGGCAGACAGATGTGCTACTTCAGAGCTGTTTAGTGCCCAGGTACAATAGCACTTCTAGACAAGCTTTCAAATAGGGCCTCTAGGCGCTACCACGGTGTAAATGTTTATTACCAGTACTGCTAATAAATGTGAACCAGAAACGCTCTGCTCTCACTGAGGGGGTACAGTCTTCTCTATCACAGTGGAGATTCATTTGTTGTTTCACTCCTTATGCAGGGATAGTTTACAGTGGTTCAGTGTGGCAGGGGCATCCCGATGTTCACACAGTATTTTAAACTTCAGAACCCCCTTTCTTTTAAGGTTCGTGGGACTAAGACAATGAAAAAGCAGTAGCTGCAACTACCAGTGAATTTGATTCTGCTGTAGCAGACTGGATGTGTGTTTTCTGTTTGTGAAGATTTGTGTGTGATTCAGGACCAAATTCACACTGAGCTGGGACAACTCAGTTACTCTTTTCTGCAGCTTTGTTGTTTTCCACATTTCAGACCCTCAACTTCCAAAGGAAAGACAGAAAGGGTGGCCCAGAGAGAAGAACCAGGACAGCCTCAGCTGGCATATGGTATTGGCTGGAACATGAAGAGAAATGTGTTATAAAGGGTCCTATTGTGGACAGCAACACAGAAGAACAGGGAAAAAAAGCATAAGAGGTAACTGAAACTGGGTAAAACTCGCTGTTTATGCAGCTGCCCAGAAAGAAATTAGGATTAATTTTTAGATAGAGTGTCAGATAGGGTCTTCGTGTGTTTATATTAGCCACTGAAGAGTAAGGAGAGTACAACTGACTAAGGGTGCAATTTTTGGATTTATCCATGTGATTTATGGTTTGAAGTCACTTTAAAAAGTGGGAATTAAGCTTTCAAGCCACTTAGGGTGGCTGTTTTCAAAGGCATCTAAGTCAAGTACATTTGATGTTATCAGCATCTGCCTTAGGCATATGGGTGAAGTTATGTCAGTTCGTGGTGTATTGTTTGCTGAGAGCACACGTGTGTGAATCGTTTTCCTGCACTGATTTAAAACTCTTTGTCACACTGCAGCAGAGAGAAAACCCCAGCAGTAAGTGAACTACTTCCAGACCATGCTGGTAACTGTCTTTATGTCTTGCATTTATTAGATGGCAGGTTTTCCACCACAATGTTTTGGTAGCAAGCAAAAATTATCATCAGGTGATTTTCCTTGTAAAAATCCTCCTTCCTTCAAAAGCCAAAAGCCACTGCAGGGTATCAATAATATTTCAATAGAGCTGTTCTTCACTCTAGAAATGCCGGTGAGAACTCGAGTGAGAGACACAGTGATTGCTGTGTGAGGACAAGTGATGCTTTTTGCCTGAATTGCAGATCAGGGGATATTTGCCTCCAAGGTAGAGACCAAGGTTTTACTGGAAGCAGCAGTAAAATGTAATGCCAGTCAGCTTTCAGATAATACTTGATCACTTGCAAATCATTCAGTCTTTCAGAGAGCAATATTTTAAGTTTGCATTGTATTTCGTTTAATGTGGCACATAAAAATTTTCCTATGAAAACAACTCAAAAAAAATTTTTCATAAGCTTTTGTGGCTCAGTATTGGTACTTTGTTTAATGTACTATAGCAATGTTTCCAAACTTTGGAAAACATTCCCTGGAGCACTCCAGTTGTGTGTGAAAACGCTGCCTGGGTTAGAAGTACAACCACATGGCACAGCTCACCATGAAGGGAAGGCTCTGCCTGGTTGCTGTGTGTTGCATGACATTTATTGTGTGTGTGCACAAACAGCTCTTCAGTGGGCGCAGACAGGGACCTGCATTACATCGTCCATTTGTTTATACTGGTTCACCTGGGGGCAAGGCATGGAATACAGGAACTGAGAGGAAGGAACACCTATTTTTGAGCATTGTAGCCTGTTATTAAATATTAAGGAGAAAATCAATATTGTAATCTCAAAGCTTGTTGCTTGAGAAGCTCTGGGCAAGGATGTGTCTCTGGGGCTCAAAGCATAGTTGATTAAGTTTGGATGAAGTGTGGCTGCTCTCTGGAAAAATCTTTGGGCGGAGCTATGGCAGGAGACTAAAGGGAAACAGGACATTAAGGTGCATTGACAGGGGTGCAGTGAAGCCCTGCTCTTTGTCACGAGTCTGCAGGGTAACACTCAGTTCAGTCTCTCTCAGGAAACCTATTCTGGAATCAATGGGAAAAGCTCATGCAAACCCTTATTGCTTTGTTCATGCCAACAGATTGTCAAGGACTTCAACTCTGATCGATCTGTGGCCTCAAAGGGGAGATGAGGATCTTTATTTCCATTTTATAGATGGAGAAACAAAGCAGAAATGTAAAAACAAACCCAAGGAACATCAGTCTACCTCTATGGCTGCCCCAAAAAAAGACACCAAAATGTTCTGATTTTTGAGTGCCAATGTGTGAATCCAGAAGCAGGAGTTCGTTTCTATGGTTTAAATCTCCAGGTACAGCTGCAGACGGTTCCTCTGATAGATGTTTTCCTTATTCTAAAGTCCGTGGAGCAACAGTAACACCTAGTGGCTGAATGTGCCAGTCTGTTCCTCCTTTCTTTCCTTCCTTTCGAGAAGCAGAGTTGGAGGGCACACGGTGTGATTGACAGCTTTGACTTGAAAGGCCAACACTTAGGATCTCCAGGGATTTGCCATTTTCCTTTCAACCCCCCACCACATTCTGTTTTCTATTAAAAGTGGTAGATGAAATATGAAACTCTTCCTCCCGCCTCCCAACCCCCTTCACTTTTCTGGCTTATGGAGGAGGTTGTTCCAGTCCATCTTGATCTGTAGGTGGGTGGGCTGTGAGTGACCAAGCCTACTGCTTCCAGCTTGGAGCACTCAGATTTCTGTAAGGAATCCAAGATTTTTCATTTTTTTTTTTTTTTTTTTTTTGTCTGAAAAGGATCAAGCAGATCATCTGGTGGAGGTTGGTGACCTCAGTCCATTTGATAATGTGGTGTTAACTTGCCTGCGTTAAGGCAGACCAAACCAATCAGTTCCAAGAAGTACCATTTCCTAAAATGTGGTGTGTGGGATTGTTTGCCACAATCTACTGGGACTGCTAATTCATCAGAGAGGGACCCCTAGAAAAACAGCATTAGAGAGGAAAGAACCCACAGATGTTTATTGTGTTAGCAGGAGAGCCCTTCAGAGGGTGTTCACTGCCCCTCACAGGGGAAGGTTTCAATTTTTCCATGGAAAAAAAACATTAAGCAAAAGTATTTCTGCTAAAGCCCAGATCATTTGCATTTGTAAATAGAGCCTCAGCTCTTTGTGGGAATTACAGGACTGAGACACGATGGGCTTGGCTGTTTAGTTCATGCTGTTTAATTTTAGGCTTCTGGTTTAGGTATTCTGAATTACCATTGGAAGCATCTGTTTAGGAGAGTCTTCATTGCCTGTTGACAGAGCCTGAACTCTAATTTGCACTGTGGCTATATGCTCTTTTACATATGACATTAACTTGTATCACCACTCAAAGAATAGTATTTGCCTTCCTTCATATTCCCAGTTCTCCATCCAGCTTCCTCCCAACTACCTGTTTACATGGAACAGATTAAATTGAAAACTAACCTGCTGCCTCTGGGATAAAAAAATAAAATAATCAGCTCCATGAACCCATTTACTGCAGAACTGCCCAAAAACCTGGTGCTAATAGAAAGAAGGTAATGAGGACCAGTGGGGACGTGGCCAGGTGGGACAAGGATGGGACAATTTCTTTTGGCTCCTGTGCAGATGTACCTGGAATTAAAGCATGCATATATTCATACCATTAGTCAGACCTTCTAAATTTGGTGTTCTCAATACCTGTTTGTGAGGGCAGGCAAAGAGAAACACAGCCTGATGATGAGAAATGAGGAATATTGTGCTGGGATGTGTTCGGCAACCTTTAGTCTTTGAAGAAGGAGCGTGGCAGCCTTGTTGGGCTGGGCAAAAAATCTTCCTTAATGCTTGGTAAAAATGCTGCCAGAGGTGGCAGACCTGAAAGTACTGAAAGAAGACAATCAGAGGGTAATTGTTATTTGTGATTCACAAGGGCCCTTGGAACCTTTTCTATTAGACCCTTATGCTTTTTGTTTTGAATACAGAATTTCAAAGTCAGCTTTGTTTCTCACTGGCAGCTGTGGTGTTTGCCACCCGTGTTGGTCTGGGAAGAGCTGGCATTTACTAACATTGTCTCATCTGCTTATTCACTCAAGGCCAGACCCTCAATGACTTCATAGAAAGCAAGCAAAGCAGTGTCCTTAGAGGGACTGCCTCGTGCCCTATAGGAGAGGAGAGCCTACTGACAGGAAGATTTTGTTTCTTCCCAGTTTCATTCTCTGGTTTGACTTATGTGTTACTTTGGCGTTTATGGCCAAACACGGGAGTTCTTTAACCCCACGATCCTTCCAGGCATTATGTTTCTGCTAACATCCTGGGTCACATCAGCTGTCTTTTCACATGTCTCACATTCATTTTCATTTAAGGCTCAATTACCTCTTGGCAATCTGCTGCTAGTGTCAACAGATTTATACCAGTAATTAGTATGTTTTGAGAAGTCTGGAATAAAATCCTTGCTCCTTTGCTTAAGTACCTGGATGCAGTGATGAATCCTTAACTGTAAACCCTAAACTTTAAAAGATTTAGGCTTGATAATTTTTCCTCAATTCCCTTTAAAACCTAGTAAAAGTAGTGCATTAGTTTCCAATGCTTGGCTCACTTGCAAACTCCTCATTTGAAATTCCCTCCTTAATATCTTTGGGCTACAAAAACATGTATGTGAGACTGGCCCTCTGAAAGGGCCCTGCCACTGCAGACCTGCTGCGATGGAACCTCCTTCCTCTGCTGCAGGTGGCTTTAAAGCACCCTGTTGTACTCAGTATTTTAAACACCATGAGGAATGTCTTGCAAATATAAAAAGCAAAGTGGACGGGGCACTATAAAAGAGTTCATATTTAATACAGATTGTTGATCATGTAGTATTAAGTGGTTCATTATTTTATTGTTCTTCAATAATTTGAGAACTTAAATCTTCTACTTTTGGCTTGGCTAGTGATGCTGTCTTGACCTGGGTTATTAAAATACTATGCTTCACCTGAGCACAGATTGTTATAGTTTTCATCTTAATTAGCAAGCTGCAGATTTAGATGGATTAATACAATCACTCTTTCTTTCTTTTGCCATAGAAGTTCAGAAGTATAATCTGTCACTTGTGAGAACATAAAGAATTGGACTGGAAGCATTCCAAACTCTTTACTGTAAGTGTTCAAAGATTTAATGGAGTCCTCAGTCATAAAATCTTTAATTTGAACTAGACCTTTATATTCTCCATTCTTAAATTCACTATTTTTATGTCCAGGGGATTTCCTGTTATCCAAGTATGTACGGAGGCCCTTTATTTCCCTCTGTGTGTGTTTTTTAATTCAAATCAAATGTGTATGTCAGTGGTTGATTGCACTTAACCTCCTTAGGTTCATATTTCTTATTTAATTGCATTACATTTTAAGGTTTAAGGCTATATATTTACTGCAGTTAATAGCACATCATATTTTAATGAAGCTGTTATCTTCTGCAAATATATACAGAACAATGGAGATTGATTGTACAGGACCTTTAGAAGAAACTGTATCTCAGAGCCATTTAAAATGAATAAACACAGTGGAAGGGGATTGTTAATGTAGTTCTTCACCTAACACAGCTTCAGAACTAAGGAAATTAATGGTTGGGTTATCAAGGCTGTTGCCCTCCTCATCCCCAGCCAGGGACTCTACATCTGGAGGTCGCAGCCACAGCTGGAGTGTCCCGGTCCCAACAAACCGTGGTTGTTATTCCCGGGAATGCTCCAGAACTGCAGCACCAAAATCCACTCACCTCCCATGTGCACTGGCCAGGATCCCCCTCTGCCCAACCTACAGCTCAGCTCTGTAAATCTACTGTCAGTTGTTCAGGGAAGTCTCAGTGCATGAACAATTATTATCTGATTTTACTGAAACATCTGAAAAAAAGGGCAAGTATTACCTAGAGATCATGTCCAGAAAATCTGAGACAAATCTCCCGTGCTCCACTAGAATGCAGCCAGTTGAACACCTGTTTTCAATGCAGAACAGGGCATCACCCCACACTGGGGCACTGAACTGGGTTTCTCACAACAATCTGAGAGTTAAATACTCTGAATTGAGCCAAAAAATGCTGGGAGCCACTCTTTCCAGGCACACAGCAAGGCTGATAGTCTTGTCCTACCATTCCATCACATACCAAAAATCTCCTTAGTCTGGTCAAAAGCTTTTATTTCTTTTTTTGGGCAACAATCAGTTTAAATATTTCATAGTATCTTGCAGACTTTATAATTTCCTTTCTGCCAAAGAACGATTTATATCTCTCTTTAGATTACATCTCATCTTGCTTCTTTTATTTTTATTTCTCTTCTCTCATTGTTGTTACTATTTATACCATGTCATTTTTATTCCATTCCTATTATCCTTACAATAGCCATGATACATAACAGAGCACTGAACCCTGTGTTACAAAGGGAGGCACTGAGAGATTTCCTGATGGCTCTGGTAGGTCAGGGAGTTCAACCAATTCTTTCTGGGTGTAGACTGACAGCCCATGTATCCTTCCTGCCTGAGACCCTGTGGCATGAGGGGCTGTGAGCCAGCGTAATCCCAGAGGATTACTTGGGGATTGGTTTTGAATCTGCAGAGAGATTGATCTCCCTCAGGCAGAAGAGAAAACAGAGAAATGAAGAGCATTTCTTGTGGTAAAAGAGATCTGTGTTCTGTGTGTGGAGCTGGATATCTGTAAAGTACAATTTAGTAGCTTCAGCTTGGGTCATTTAAAAATGAAAGCGAGCGAGGCCCTGGAAGAGGGATGGATTTTGGAAACGAAGCCCATTAGGTGTGGAATCCATTGCTGACAATGGAGTATACTGTGAACACCTAAGCTAGCATTAGTGTACGTGTGCTTAGCCAAGAAATACTTGGAACCTATTGCTTTGCAGAGACTTTATCCTTTAATGCCTGCAATCTTTCGTATTTAGCACCTTAGCTGCCTTTTTATTGCTTCCATAGAGGAATCTGTCAGGTTCAAGAGAGGATATTGGGTAGAGAGCCAGCTAAAGAGCAAGACAATGCCACTGAACAGTGCTGGCATTTGCTTGTATGATTGCTCCCCTGGTCAGGAGACCAAAATGTTCATAAAGGTAAATTGATAAATCTGGAAAATATTCTCTTTAAATAATCCCCAGAGTTCCCAGTGTAACACACAGCTGTAGAAAAAAAAAGACCCCAACAACTGAACAGGATGTTGGGCTGCATTACAGTAAGAACAGAATATATATCAAAAAGGTGTTATTGTTATTACCTAAACCACTGGTGAGTTCTTGTTGAGAGTGCTCTATTCAGTACTGCTCACTCTACCGAAGGAGGATATCATTAAGGGATAAAGCAGGAAAAATGACAGTAATACTGTGCCTTTCAGCTCTGAGTTATAAAGCAAGACTGAAGAGCTTTGGTATTATCTTGTTTAAAAAGAGATCTTGCAGTGATTTTAAATGATTTTAAAATAATGAAGGGGATTAATCACATTGAAACAGACAAAGTCTACGACAACAAGAAGAGTTGAATTGAAAAATAGGATCTTGGAAAAGAATGAAGACAGAGAAGGGAGAGGTTCATGTGAATGCTCCAATAAATGTGTAATGTCAGTTATCAGAGGGGTCCTGTGAATCTGGATGTGCAGGATAAGGTGAAGATAGAATTGTAAGGAAAATGGGAGAGCGATGGTGGGATTGTGACTGTTGGCCAGTAACACACTGGAAGCCACACTGGAGCAGGCTCTGGGAAACACCTGCAGCAAGGAGGAAAAGGAAGGTCCTGCAGCCTGTGTGGGACGTCCAACATGGGCAAGGATGGTGCAGGGAGGCACTGACTGACAAAAAGTTTGCAGTGTGAAGACAGAGGGCTGACAGGTAAGCTTGTCAGAACACAGAGAGAAGAGGGAAAAAGTACATGGCTGGTCTTAATCCACCTTAACTGCAGACACCTAAGGTGAAAATACTGGAGGTGCTTTCAGCTCTTAGCTGGGCAGGATCCTGCTGTGGACTTGGTGGTCCATATACAATGGGACCAAGTGCAGCAATTTTCAGCTTGCAGCCCACACATTTTTGAAGGACCAAAGCCAACATCTAGGGGCCCTGTGAAAGCCAGCTAAGAAAAGCAGACTATTGTGGTTAGGCCTCATTGTCATGGCCCACTGAGAAAGTTCCTAAGAGATTAAAAAAAAAAAATCAAAAAAAGCTGTAAAAATATGGCTAGAACATTCAGATTTGCTGGGTGGATGAAAGGGAACATCAGTGTCCCCACTGGCATCTCCACCAATTGTTCTCCCTGGTTCCACAGGGCAGGTGGCAGTGCCTCAGGTGTGCAGGAACTGGGATGAGGGTGCTTATTTCCGTAACTCCTTTCTTATCTGTTTTGTGTGCACTTGTGTATTTTGTGAGGAAGGGAGTGAGCCCACTCTCTCTTATGTGACTTGCACAATACAGAAGGAGAATTCAGATTCCCACTCATATTCGGTTCCTCAAGGCAAGCAACCTGGGTCTGTGGGGAAATAAAGAGAAGTAGGAGGATTTCAGGGCCAGAGTACAAAACTGAGACATTCTTTGGTCATGAAAGTCTTTCCTTCTCTGAGATTCACAGAGTGCATGACTCAGGACAGGTTTTCAAATCACCTAAGCATTGGGAAACGACCAAATCTGGATATCCAATAGTCAGTGACTGCAATAAAAATTGCAGCCTGGTCTCTGGTAGCTGCTCCCACTGCATGTTACAAAGTACTTTGTTTTGTTGTAGAAGTTCAAAATTCTCTGTGGTCTGGAGAATTTATAATATCAGTGTTTATGTCCTGTACAGCATCAAGCAAACAGGCAGCCCTCAGTGACTGAATGATGTTTAATGAACAGTTAATGAACAGGATCATGGTTTGGGGATAAAGACATGGAGACAGACCTCCCAATGTTTTCTTTAGTGACCTCAGCGATGGAAGAGAGAGCACACTTATTAAATCTGTAGATGAGGCAAAGCTGGAACTGAATGCAAGAATACTGGAAGGCAGGATTAAAATTTCAAGTGATCTTGACAAATTTGTGATATAATCTGAATAAAATTAGATGAAACTCATTAAGGACAACTGCAGGGCACTATGCTTTGGCAGGAATAATTTTAACTAGCAAGTACAGGATGAGGGAATGTCAGGCTAGCAGTCCTGTGGAAAAGGTAGAGAATCCCAAACTAAACATGGATTAACAATGATGTACAGATGTCAAAAAGGCAAATCCTCAGCAGGGCAGTGGTATTCCACAGAAATATAGGTAATGGATACCATAAAATAGATGTAGGCCAGTTGGAAAATCCAGAGGAAAATACCAAAAAGAAGCAGAACTATCTAACATGACCTGAAGAAACTGCCGTTGTTTTGCTCCTAGAAGACAAAGACTGTTATTAAAACATTTTTAAAAGTATGTTGAGGAATTAAAAGTCTCTTCAAAGAGAGGAGGTATAGTTTTCTACATCCATAATGAAAAAGTGAGCCATTAAGAGCTTAAGTTGCAGTAAACCAGAATGAGGTAGAAAAACTACCAGAACAGAGCACAAACATTGAAATGTGTTTTCAGATGACCACGGAGACTTTCTATCTGGAGGTCTTTCAGAACAAGGCAGAAAAATTTGTGCCAGCAATAATCTATGTAAAACAGCTCTTGCCATCTTACTGGGAGAAGGAAGGATTAGGTAACTCTTACAGTTCCTCCTGGCTGCTTCTGAGTGTGTTTCTACTCTGGCAGGTCTGAGGGCAATAGCCTTGGTGTTATTTCTGCCTTGTCTTTGTCACACCTGTGTGCAACCCTGCTCTCCTGCATTCTTGATGATTCTGATGGATCAAGGATGTGTCCACAAACTCCCTGTGCCTGTGCAGACCAGTGCCTGACATCAAAGGTGACATAAATCATTTTTCCCAGGACACAGTAATGCTCAGAGTATGTATAATTCCACCGGACACAGGCATTGTCTTGCTGATCAGTTGAGTCATCACATTTTCCATCTGCTGAATTATGTTTCAATCTGAGTTATTTTATCCCCTGTATTACTTTATAATACCACACAAGTGCTTCACTCAGGCAAAGTTCTCATCTATGGTCAATGAATTTTGCCATTTCATGACTTCTGAATCACTTCTCATGCTTCACACAATAACACCATCTATCATGTTTGCTATATGCTAAACTGCTTGTGTGAGAGTTTTTTCAATTCTATTCCATTTTGAGTTGTGATTGAATTATTCCTGGTCAAATGCAAGAAATATCCACACAACAGCTATCTACTAGCTTGAAAGGAAAACTTCCACAGTCCCATAAAATTTTCAGTCTGGCTCAGGTTTGGATTGAGTCCCCAGTAATAGATGTGTTATAATAACCCTAGTAATCTTATAATTTAATTTATAATAGAGGTCTTGAACTCTTACTGTTACTAACCTCTTATCCATCTCTTTCAGTTTTCCAGGGTTTCTTGAATGCTTTGTATATCACAATGATCTAGGCGTTTTGGGAAGCTAGGAGGGGTTTATCTAAATTATTTTTGGGTTTAGATGATCTTATCAATGACTTCATTCTAGCTTCAAAAGGACACTTCATCATTCTAAAGCTCCTCAAGGTTTTATCAACCAGAACAAAGCTGCTTTTCCTTTGGTCTCTTCTTAGTATCCACATGAAAAGTGCCCTCAAAAATTCCTCAGGATTGGCCTTTCAAAATTTGTTTGCCACGATTCTAATGACATTATGACTCTTTTTTTCAGCTAATTACTGACTTTTGTAATAGTCTAAGTGGTGCTGAAGAGTTGGGATGGCATTTCAGTTGTGGAGCAGCAGTCTTCTTACAGTACAGCGCTTTTCTACCTTTTTGTGCCACAGATCCCTCTTTTGCTGTATCAGTTTTTTCTCTTTCAACTGAACAAAAATCAGACTAAACTTTGATTATTCCTTTTATTGTCTGTATTTCCCACTACTTCATTTATTGGTCAGCTTGCATGCAGGGTGTGTATGGCTAAAGAAATTACAGATATTTTCTCAGAACAATTTCAGACGTCTGATGTCTCAGGTTTGCCCAATGGACTGGGAAGCTGAAACACACTCCATGAGCCCACACAATCCATGTCCAATGGATTATTCTTCTGACATGACAGTGTAAGGCTGGCATTTACATAGCAGGTGAGCAGAGTGCAGGAGGACAGCCCTCCAAGGATTTCTTTTTTATGACAGCAAAGTTCACAGGGTTGGTAAATGAAAACCTGCCCCTTACCTCTTTACTTATTTCCCCCAGTGCTGCCCTGCATCGTGGCTTTCCAGTATGCATCTGCCTCTTCCATCTTGAACTGAATGGGTGAAATGCATCCAAATAATTTATTTAGCCCTGCATGCCTGGGCAGATCTTTAATTAACACGCCTATGCACAGGCATACAAAGTGTAGATTTCTATTTTAAATATTTTACGTCTGGTTTATAAGAATAGGACTGTTCAGATTTCAAGGGTTTTCTTCTCAAAGCCAGTCCCTCTGATAAATTGAAGGGATTATGTTTTTGTTGGCTGTCTTTGTTACCTCCATCACTGTGTTTCCAATTTATCAACATAGTTTTGAGGAATTGTTAGAATATGTTGCACTCGTAAGCACCGTGGGGAGAAAAAATATTCATTTATTACTGCTATTGTGTTTGATTATATTATGCATATCCAAAGGACTAAAATGAAATGTCATCTTTAATTCTCCCCTTACAGTAGACAATATCACCCTTTCTTCTCTCTTTCCAGAAACAGCTTGGAAGTCAATTCTTCATTTTCATTTTAAATCAGCCATATAGAATAGAAGCAAGTGTGCATTAGGGACAGGGCAGAAGTAATGGGAATCTGGAGATCTGAGCTCTGTTTCTGGCTCTGCCTTTAGCTCTTTGCAGTCTTGAGCAAAATCATTTGACTTCTGGTCTCCACTCTCTCAACTCATGAAATAGGAAGACCATTAGCTTCCTACAGATGTCTCTAATAATTTGCCAGAATCATGTCCTGTCTAATCACCTGTGTTTAATATCTCCTAAGGTCTTGCAAAATCAGTGAAGGCTGAAGCAGCAAATTTTCAATGCAACCGAAAATAAAATGCTTTTGGAAAGTTAAGACTTGAAGACTATGAAGAGCTTCCGAAGGGTGTAACCCAGGCCAGGAGAATGGGTCAGAAAGCCACTGGTGCTCTTTGGAGTTGTTAAATATTGATCTATCTGAGCCTGTCTGGAGAGGGAGGTGTGTTTGGGACAAAAGGCTGAACCCTCCCCTTAACACTCAGTCTGGTGCTCTAGCAAACTGCTGGGGTGGGGGTCCAGCTGCACCCACTTTGTCTGTGCACACGGAGCTGAGGATGAGACCCAGATTGAAGGGGAGGGGGGTCAGCGAACTGCTTAGTGCTTTGCTGTTCCTGACTCCTTTCCTAGGAGATGGCTGAATCTGGAGTGGTTTGTAGTTCAGCTATGAGGGGATAGCAGAGTAAGTCTCTTCTTCTGTTGCCCAGTCAGGCTGAGCAGAGGTATCCTGAGGACTTTGAGCAGCATGGCTGAAAGGCTGAACATGCTGGAGTGAATTTCTGGGAGCTATGTGCTTTCTTGGGGGTGAGAGAAGGGAAGGGAAAATGTTCCCATTGCTGGAGGTGAGGGGAGTCTGAAGGGAAGAGTGCTCAGGCCACCCTGAGCAGGGCTGGGGACAGAAGGCCCTATTATGTCCTGGCTTCAGGCACAGAGGGGTTTTTGTAAATAAATAGTGTCTGTTTCTGAGCAGGCTTGGCGGTCCAGTGTTGCTGGAACAGAACTTTTAGGTCCCTTTGGGCTCAGAGAGTGCTGGTCCATTGCCTGCCCCAGCTCTGGGACTGGGGCAGCCTGGGGAGGCTGTGCTGAGCTGCAGTGCGAACTGCACCTCTGCCTCCTTGTGTGATTTGCTCCAGTGATTAATGACAGCGGCTGTTTAAAAACCTGGTGCCTCATTTGCAGTCTAAACTTGTCTGGTTACAGGCTCCAGCCAGGGGCTATTTATCTCTGTGCAGGCTCTGGAGGTGGGCACTGTGGGGGAAGGGGTACGTGCTCACCTATGGCTGGGGGCAAATGCCAGATACAAGATCTTGAGTTTTCCCAGTGTCTTGTAGAGAACATTTCTCAGCTGCAGCATCTTGCAGGGATTGTGTTGCCCTCGAGGGAAAAGGGTCTCTGCCTTTGCAGAGCCCCAGGGGAGGCCCTGGGCCCCTAGAACACCCCAGCAAGAGACCTGCTTTCAGTGGTACATCAGGGCTGTCTTTGGCTGACTGCACAAACAGTGAAGGTGCAGAAGGGGTGTTGTGAGCTTGCAGGATCTGAGGGTAAAAAGCTTAGAAAGACAGTTGTGTCATCTTACAAATTAAATCCCTCCTGCGGGTGTTTAGTGCAGAGAACTTGCCTGCCCAGTCAGTGAGCTGCAACAGCCCAGCTTCCTCTGGACCTGGGAAGGGGACACTGAGCCGGCAAACGGGGTCATGACACCGCTGCCAAATGGGGGGTGTACAAGGGTTTCAAACCCAGACTCAGCTGCTCTACAGAGAGGGAGCCTTGCTGCTGCCTTCCTTCTTAGGGTGCTGCCATTGCAAAACACCCACATCCTTCTACAACTGCAAAAATGTTCCTCCTACCTGGGGCTGACTGCAGTTCTTCAAGCTCAGGGCCATCCTGGGTGATAATCCTAGGGCGTCTGTGGGAAGTGGTGGCAAAGGGAGAGCTTGTGTATGAATCACAGAATCATGAAGGTTGGAAAAGATCTCTAAGATCATTGAGTTCAACAGTCAACTTCACATTGTCACGTTCACCACTAAACCATGATCTGAGTGACGCCAGAATGAGCAGGATGCACATGGTGCAGCAGAGATCACTTTCTCACTGCTTACCTTGTGTATTAAGTATTTTAAAAATTATTTATTTCCTACTTTATCTGTGTAATTTCTGCAGCAGAAGTTATCTGTGAACGTGGCAGCAGGCACCGGCTTTTGGGTAGTTGGGCTGCCCTGCTGAGCAGTGGGTTCCCTTCAACCTGGCTCTCAGTTAATCGGGGAGACACACGGACTTCTGCTGTGTGTCGGTGGTGCCTTGATGTGGGCTGGGGACTGGGGCTCCCCGGGCGCTCCCTGCCCGCAGGGTGCTGCCAGCTGTGCCTGGAGCAAGGCGCACCCCGCGCGTTCCGTGCTCTGCGGGACGGCGGCTCCTCTGCCCCGGGCCGGGCGCCGGCCCCCGCGGAACCCCTTCGCAGCGGGGTCTGCCGCGAGGCCCGGCAAGGGTTAACGCCGAAGCCCCACGCCCCCTTTGACGGAATCGGGCCAACCTCGCCAAATTTGAAAAGGCATCCGGGGCTGAGTGTGCGCCCTGGGAGCACCGAGCCGCGCTGGCCCCGGACCCCCTGCGCGGGCAGCAGCCGCCGCCGGCGGGGCTCGGCTTGCCGAGGGACGGGGCTTCCCTCTGGGAGCCGGAGCAGCCATCCCTGTGTCCCCGGCACCCCTGCCCCGTGCTCCCCGCTCCCGGAGGCAGCTCCGTGCCGTGGGATCCCGCCGTGACCCCGGCCGGGGAGCACGGTGCGGCCCCGCGCCTGCCGTGCAGTGTAAGAGAGCAAGGGGGAAGCGGTAGGAAAACCCCGTTCTCGCAAAAATGCAGCTCGCTCTTTTCTTGTCCTGGTGCTGCTGCCTGCATGGATGCGCGCTGGGCACTGGCTTCCTCTATCAATTCCCAGCATCAACCCTGCAGCACAACTACCCAGAGCAGAGCTCCGGCTCGCCGGGCAGCGGCTTCGCCAGTCGCCGGTGAGTAAGACCGGGTCCGCCTCCGGGCGGGGAGGCTGCGCCCCGCCGGTGGCTCCGGGGGGACAAACGGGCACGGCAAAGCCGCGGGCAGCGGCCCCTCGGAGAGTGCAGGGCTGTGCTTGGGCTGCTGCCCCCGGCGAGCTGGGCCGGGCTGCCCGCATCCTCCGCGGGGTGCGGGACGCTCCCTACCTGCCCGCAGCAGCGTGCGCCTCCTGGGGCAGGGAGCGGCTGCGGAACCGAGGGGCTGAGCTTGGGTAAATGACACCCGCGAACTCTTCCCCTGCTGCGCCCAGCCTGTCGGGGAGGGGACGGGGTTTTGCCGGGGCTGCGTGTCCCGCAGCCGGAGCAGGAAAACCTCCTGAGCCGGGACACTGGGGATGCCGGCAGAGGGAACTGTTATAGCCCTCGGCTGCGAGGAGAAACTTGTTCAGCTCAACAAAGGAAAGCCCTTAATTACAGATCTCTCTTCAAGAGCTGCAACTTCCAAGTAGCTGTTTAAAACCAAACCTCCCACTCTTCTCCTCTCCCGCCACCCCAACCCAATTTCTTATAAACTTAATATAAATCAGGTTTGATTTACTGTATCTTACTGCTTCAGTAGAGCAAACAATTTAGGCTTCTCCCCCTCCCCTCTGTTTTCTCTGGGTATTTCTCTAGAGGTGAAACAGCTGTTCAGATGAATGAGCTGCACTGTATAAAGCAAGAGAGTGGCTTAACCTGATTCCAGTTGTTCTTGAATTTCACTTTTTTCTTTTTTTTCCCCCTGTCATTCCCTTAAATGGGGACTTGAGATTTAATATTCAGGGCTCGTCCATCCTGTCTCTACCTCTTTTCCTCCTCCCTTGCTAATACCTACTCTGCGTGAGTTGTGCTGCTGTGGAGGAGGGCTTCTGTTAGCACCGCTCATTTGGGCTGGGGATTGCGAAAGGCACGGACACCGCGGATTTTCGTGTCGGAGGTGCAGGGGCGGGCACCAGCCCTGTGCCTTGCACGGGGCTCGCATATGGTGCGGATTTCCCCCCGGGAGGGGTGGGGGTGGCTTTTTCCGCTGCGCTGTCAGACAGGCCTGGGGCTGCAGGGGGTGTGATGTTAAACTACAGCAACTGTCAAAGGGTTTGAAACGGCAGAAAATTATAGGAGAGTAATGGGATAAACCTATCCCAGCTGGATCTCTTCCAAGGTACCCCCTTCCCAAAGCATGAGCTGCAATGAGAACCACATGTCATTTGTCTTACATATCTATTAGCCTGCAGATCTTTGCTCAGAGCTACCACGCTTACATGAGTGTGGACTCTGCTCACCAAAGACCTTCCCCAGTTCACACTCCTGCACAGTATTCCCATGCCTCAGTGGTTTGGATAGCTGATGCTTTGTCAGGGGAACGTGTCCTTCTCCAAGTCTATAAAGTGTTGTGTAAAACCACATAAACCTGATTTAAACAATGATGTTGGGGAAGGCTGGTAGATTTTTTTAATTTATTTTTTATGTCCGATGGAACTTTGCCATCTGAGAATCTCCCATTCTAGTTTAATGCAGAAGGGGAAGTAAAAAAATTGAAGGGAGGAAAAAATCACCAGTGGATGTTGTGAAAGAAAAATTCAAGTGCTCAGTCAAATATCACACGTTGAAGCAATCTTTGTATGTTTTAATTTCCCCTCGAGTGGTGAAGTTTTGTTGTTGGCAAATGTCTAACAGCTTCACTCTCTGATGGGAAAATCTGTGTGGGAAAACTTTCCCCAGCCACAGTGCTAGACTTCTGAGGGAAGTCTCCTGCCGGGTGCAGCTTCAGGTTGGGATAGCTGGACTTTTCTGGATTTAATGTGGTCCATGATGGGAATGAGGCTTTTTGCTCCGAGTCTGACATTGATCTATATGGGTGCAAAGCCTTTTTTCAAGGACTGAATCAGAGTTTTTTGTGTTGTTCAGTGTCCCTTTTGCCATCAAAACAGGGGGTCTTGGTAGCACCTGAATTATGTGAAGCAACAGCAGCTCCATCACAGCAAAGCTCCTGGAGAGGCTGAGAAGGAGACCAGATAGTGGGAAGGTGATTGCTATTAATGGCACTATATGGCCATTCTCACTTTCTCTTCTTCAACCTTCCCAGTGTGTGCTTTGTCCAGTGACTTCAGGCACTTTTCCTGAGTCAAAAATAAGCAGGGACAGAGCCTTGAAAGTTCCTGCTGCAGCTCCAGGTGTTGGTACATGGCAGCACATACTGATGTGATGCTGTACAGTTGACAGATTTCCCTGATACAGGACACACCATGTTTCTGCAGTTGTCTTTTCCTGTCCTTGATCAACAAGTGATTGAGCTGTTTGGGAATCTGCTATCAATTTTTTAAAAAGTAGCCTCTGGTATGAGCTGTATTTCTCCAGGGGGAGAAGTTTTTGGAGTCCTTTGTCCTGATACAGCCCTTGGTGTCTAGGTTGCAGGCTGGCTCAGAGATGGGCTCCTGAGGCTCTGAGGACTGCTGAACATGTCTCCTGCCAGAAAAATAGGGCCCTGGGCAGTGTAAAAACTTAGGGTGGTGGTGAAGGGAAATTTGGAGGAAAAATATATAATTATTCATATTCTTCAAAGTGAAGCCATGGAATTCTTGTTCTGGAGGAATGATGTGTTCCTTGTTTCCCTTTTTTTTTAAATGAATATTCTAGCTCCTGGTTGGCTTCAGCTGACAGGTTGTGGTTCTTAGACCAAAGACACTTGCAGTCTATCTTTGCATGTGCTTGAATTGGTTTAAACTTCTGATGTGCATGTGCTAGTGACCGAAATCCAGGCAGCACTGTCTGTTGGCATTGTACAGACTGCAACAGCCTCACAATTTAGCCTGAAATTCACATTCAGTGCATGCATTTTGAACTTGCTGCTGTGTTAAGACGATGAATGGGAAGTGGGCTTTCCTGGAAGCATAAGAATGGAGAGGCTGCCTGCCAAAGAGAAATCGTCCTCCAAGCTCTGAGAAGCTTTGCTGACTGAATTAAGGAAAGCTTGTTCCCGTGCAAGTAGCTCAGTTGTCAGGGAACGCCTGCCTCTGTGTTAGTTGTCTTTAGGGTTGGTGTTCTCCCAACTCCTCATTCTGTTTTCCTGTACTTTCTAATGATTCAGTGAATCCTTGTGAGCTTAATTGTAGGAGTCAGAAACTTCTGAGAGTAGATGCAGGGCTTAGACTGGAAACCTCTTTGCATGAGAAGTGGAGGTGGCTGAAAGAAAACCCCAAAACATGAACCCAAAAGCAATGCAGGATGATAATTTTTTTACTGGGATCATTACAGTACCATCACAAAAGTCCTCTGGGGTGGATGCAAGTCCAGCTGTGATAGTTAGATCTTCAAAACACTCCTCAGCCTACAAACTTCTTCCTGTTAATGGAAATTAGAACCATAATGTTACAAATAACAGGGCTGTACAAATAGGTATTAGACACATTTTACTGGTAATTACACATTTGGTCACAGTAATTCTTAGTGCTTCCTACAGCAGTCATGTTTCTTGAGGTGGATATGGAGATGAAAGTAATATCTGTCAGCTGGGATCTGTAGGTGCAGTATTTTGTTGCTTTGACATGGAAGGCCAGGTGGCCTTTATCCATTTATTGTGCCTCAGAGCACAGCCCAGGAGATCGAGGCCTGGGTTCCAGTTGCTCCTCTACCAATGGTTTACTCCATGTCAGAGGGCAAATCATTTTGCTGTGGAGTCCATGGAATTGTTAAAAGAGCTGCTTTGACGTGGGAATGATATTTAAACAGACATCAGCTTTCCAGTACTGCAGTTTGTCTTGCTTCCCCAAGAAACCTGAAGCGTTGGTGCTTGAAATATGTTGTCAGTTATTCCTTGAGGCTACCAGTTTCCTAACAGGTCACCTGAATGTCTGGCTCTCAAGATCAAGATGTCTGGGTGGACCTCTTGTAGGAAAATGTGTTCTTTCCAAAAGAACTGCCTATGCTGTGCCTGGCCCTACAGCTACATGTGTGCTGGGTTGGAACTGCCCCTCCTCAGCACAACTGCCCTGTAATGGAGCAACCTCCAGCCTCTCAGGTGAGGTTTTAGTGCTTTTAAGTAACTGTGGGTCTCTTTATGTGATAGAAGCCTGTTCTTAATATTAAAGGTGATCTTTGAATAAGTATCCCAGATTATTCAGTCTGTCAGAATGCTTTCAGAATGTATCTGGAGTTTTCCTGATGTATTTTTATTAATTCTCTCCTCACTAGAGAAAGATGATTTGAACCTTATTTCAGCTTTAAATTCTGAACCTCTCATGACTCTTAAGTGGGTGTGGAATATAAAACTCTACATATTGGCCAAATGTGGTTCTCTCTCCTGTTAGTGACAGGATCTTGCTGTCTGAGTCATTCCCTCCATCACCTAATAGTCTGCTCATTGCCTGAGGTCCCTGGTTGGCTATGGACTGGGAGGATGTCAAGCAAACAAACTGGGATTTGTGTCACGCTGAGTCCTCTGCTCGAGTTCCGCTTTGAAGTGCCCGACCCAGGTAACCAAGAGGTCAGAAGGTCCTGAGCTCATCACCAGGCCCCGGAACTATCTGGTGTTTGTTCCCTGGATTCTGCAGCCATATGATCTTCATCTGACTCGTGGGGTTCAGGGCTGTAACTTTGCAATGCAATTAGCAGTGGAGCCAATAGTAGTGTAAGGGTCTGGTGACACTGGAATGGCTTTGAAAGACCAGATGTGACTGTAGCTGCTGCAGTAAATTGTATTCCTGTAGGAAATCTACTGTCCTGTCTTTCCAGCTGCTTGTGTGAATAATTTCCTCTTAGGCAGGTTTCATTTGCCTGCTTGAGGGGAAAAAAAATGGAGCAGAAAGGCAAAACAATGGGTGATAGTGAACTTGTGCTTCCCTTGGATAAATTAACAAATGTTTCTTTCAATAATCCTTATTTTTTTAGTTTTCTCAAAGTTGAGCTTATTAGTGTGCTAAAGTCCTGGTGGAAACAGGTCAGGTTAGAAATGTCACAGCTCTGCTTGGGGAGTGGTTCTGTGACACTGGGATCATAGAATATTCACTCACATCTTTGTTTTGTTGGGCTGTGTCTTGATAAAGGGGGAAAGATGAAGAATGACTTTCCGATAATGATGAAGAACTGCAAGCATAGAGTGCTGTAGGTCTTCTGGGTCAGGGTAATGGACCCTTTCCTGCAGTAGACATCCAGCATGTCTGGAAATGTTACTGATTTATAAAGCATAGATGCCTTTCCTGTAGGATAAAACAAAAATTCATCCAACTGCATTTCTGAAATATACACAAAGCTCTCAACTCACTTTTAATTGGGCAGATCTAGACAGTGCTTAAATTTACTTCCACTGAGGCATAATGTTTATTTTGAGTCTTTGAGCATACAGCTAGCCTGTGCCAACTTAGATATCACAAAGACTCTGTTGAGGATAATAACCGCAAACTGGAAAAGGCTAATGCTACTAATTTGGTTACTGTCCTACATTTTTCATCTTCTTATATAGTTGAATAATACTAAATCTCTTGCTTAATGTAATTAAGCACAGTGTAGCACTTATCTGAACTGGAGTCCTTAATGCAGAAACCAGCAAGAGTAGGAACTGTGATGTTCCTTACTGGTTTTGTTCCTTACCTCCCTTTTTTTGGAGGAATAATTGTTTGTTGATGTGTATTTTATGACATTATTTAGGTGCTTTGGCTGCTTTTGACAAGTAATGTTTTCCTCCTCCTGGAATTGACCAGATGTGTAAGTGAAGAGTGTGCTTGGGTGGAAGTGTCTGTAAATGTTTAGGTCTGGCTGTTAGAAAATAGTTGAATCTTTTGGGGAGGACCAACAAATAGGAAGCTATTTCAGGTTTCAGGCTCCTTTTCAGCTTTTAAAACTGGGCAATCATATTTCTGGCAAAGAAAGAATCCTCTTCTATCTGTCTAGAAATGGCTTTCACCCAGAGGCCCACACAGTGGATGCCTCTGAGACAAAAGCTGAAGGCAGTTTCACAATATTTCATGTTTGGAACAGATCAGTGTCCTCTTCCATGTTGATGTAGTTTATCTGGAAAGGAGAATCTGCCACTCAGAATATTAACAGTTGATTTTGAAACTGAGAAGAGAAGGTATCTGTGAGATTCTCTTATTTAGGACGTTTCCCTTTACCCTGTGGTTTACTTTGTGTCTCCTGTCTGTCCTCCCAGAGCTGAGTAAGGCTGTTCTTATCCAGCCACCTGCCTTTGTGCTGAGCAAACAAACCATCTGTCAAAACATTAAAGCTAATGTGAGGTACCACTGCATAGAAGGGACCAATTCATGTCCAGTATTGACATCAGGTTATGTAGTCAGATGTCTTTTTAATCAATTCCACTTTTTCTGCCCCTAGGAACTGGGTGGAAGTGATATTCTTTGCAGCATTTGTACTGGATACAGGCATGTGTTTGCTCAGAGCATCTCAGAAATGCCAGTGCAGTGAAATCATGAGGCAGGGGAGTATTCCCTGGATGTGGTTGTGTAACCAAGTTATACTGAGCCTGTAGAGTTAAGAACAGGTCCAGTTCTCTTTCTTCTGGATGCCCCCTCCCACCTCTTCTGTGTGTGTCTGTGCACTCTGGAGAGGAGGTGTGTTTGTCTCTACAGATGGACAGGACTCTTGAGTCCTGATTTCCACTTTTTAATGGAATAAAGAGACCAAGGACATGGAAGGAGTGTGCCTTATAAAGGCAGTATAGGACAAGGTGTTTCACGAAAGATGCCTGTTTCATGCAAGGACAGTTTTGGGGGTGGACTGTGAGGAAGAGGGACACAGCAAATTTGGTTGCAGGATCTGAGTATTAAGGTTCTTGGTCTTCTGTGTGAGCAATGGGAACAGGATGCCCCTTACCCTGTGCATGTTGGATGTTAGAGCTATTTAGGACGAAGAAAAGGCAGCTGCATAGGTGCTAAATGAGCTAAATATTCCTTTTGCCCTTTTGTGATGACCTTGTGAAATGGAGTTGCTCCCTTTCTTCAAGAACAAGAAGTTCCCTTCTTGTCCTTGGCTTGTTTTGTGCCTGGTGTCAATCAACATCTGCCTTTTCCCTACAGGACTTCAGTTGTTCAGAAGTGTGGTGCTGGGAGCTCTCAGCTTGGTTTGAGCTGCTGCTCCCGGGGAAGGGCTGGGGGCAGATGGGCTGGGGGATGACATAACGTCTCCGTGCTGGGCTCCCGGTGGCCCGGGGTGGCGGTGCTTGCTGGGGTGTGGTAGCCCTGAACGGAAGGGCAGACATTTCTTTTTTGCTGTGTGCTGCTTAGCCCTTATTAAACTCAGATGTTTCTAACCCCTTCCTCCGGGCTCTCATTATTGCTGTAAACACAGCACAGCACAGGGAGCTTTTTCAAATCCTCATCTGAGGCAGCAATGGGTGACAGCTCTCCCCACATGAATTTAACGCTCCAACCCGAGGGAGATTCTGCCTGTGTTTTCCCTAAAGAAAAAGACTTTTTCATTTGATGCCACTTCTCTTGTTCCTGCCTCGGGTTGCTTGGCTTCCTGGCTTTCTTCTTGCCTGATTCTGTCTTGTACTTCCCCAGAACCTGCCTGGTTTTTGCCACCCTGCTTAATGTGGGCTGTCTGGCTGCTTGTCTCATCACTGTATCTTGGTCAAATGTTGAGTTTGCATTTTCAGTGGCAGTGAAAGTGGTTCCAGCTAAAATAAGGTTTCTGTTGCTGTGCTAGGGTACCTCAAAAAGGCTCTCCTAGAAGAAACCCCTCAGCAGGTCTGTATCTCAGCTGTACCTGTTCCAGATTTACTGTGTGCCTCTGACAGAAAATTATATTTCAGCTTTCCGTGGAGGGAGAAAGAGAGGAGAGACTGCCGTGGTAACAGGATCTTAGATGCTTCCTACCTATGAACCACAACTTCACCCAGCATGAGCTACTGTACCCCTGCGGGGGACCGTAGGAATCCTTGGTATCCCAGAATATAACCCGCGAACTTTGAGGCAAATCCAGGCTATTTATAACCTCCTTGTACGCAGCTCTCCAAGGACTATATCCATTGCAAATCTACTTAGGAGTCTCAAATATCTGTCCATTTAATATAATTCTTCTTTGAGCTGAGAAATTCTTGGCCCAGTTGAGGTTTCAGAGCTGCTTTATGCATAGCATCGGCTTGGTAAAAGCTGTGTTCCTGCAAGGAAGGTCTCTGTCAGATTCTGTATGACGTGTTCTCGTGACATTTGTGTCTCACTCTAGTCTTGTGTTGTCCCTTGTTGTAAATTGAGCTAAAGAGCTCTTGGCAGTTCAGAACGAGGATATGGCAAATGTTAGGAAGGTCATTGTCATTTTGATGCTCTATTTAGTCACTGGGTGCTAAGCTTCCTTTTGGAAATTTAGGCTAGCCTAAGACACTTAGAGATGAGCTACCTCATTGCAAGGTTCCCAAAATCTGGGTCCTTGAGTCTCCGGCTTAGTTTAAATTGCCCTTCAGAAGTTTCTGGCATGTGGGGAGGTACAGAGAGCTTTTCTCAATTGTGACTCTACATCTCCAAGAAAACACTGATTTAATTAGAGGTCACTGCAGATTTGAGGTGAACTTTTTATGCAGCTTTTAATAAACTTAGAGCTAAAATGGCAGCGCCCCTGAGAACCGAGCTGTCAGCTTGTGTCTGTCACTGGCACCAGCAGTACAGGACAGAGAAAATCTGATATGCTTAAGCTTCAGTATTTCAACATGGCAAACCCTGCTAACCTAAACACTGAGGGGGGAGCTGCATTCTTTGCTATGCCTAATCTCTGTATTTTGTTAAACATGCATTCCTGCCAGAACTTTATTGGACAGAACAATAGTGACCAGCTGGGCAAGTGACCCTGGCTTTTCTGGTCGGCAGAGGAATTCAGCATCTGAGAAGTTCAGATTCTCATGTGCAGCTTAAAGTGATCTGGATTTAGTTGCTTTTAATTATTAGCTGGCTGATTCATAAGGCTTTGTTTTCCACCCTCTCTCCCAAGAAAAAGACAATTTTCTTAAATGCTCAATATATATTCTATAGAGTAGCATAAAGTCTGGGAATTGAGATTTGCAAGTTCTCTCTCTCTTTTCTTTGCCCTAAATAAAATGGCGATAGTAATACTTCCCTTCATGTAAGGGAAGGCTCTGGGGAGTATTTCATGAGGGTGTGGTTATATCTTAGAGGGAAAGCTCCGAAATCCAAAGTATTGTATATGAATTTATGCTGAAGTTTATAATAAATCTATGAATGATAATACTTGGCTCTTATATAAACTTCCACTCTTACAGAATAGAGGTCATTGTGCTCCCTGTTTACTGCACCTCTCTGAGTCTGGAAGACTGAAATTGGTCTTGGGAGGATTAGTTTGAAGGGGATGCTGAGAGATGGGAGAGGGAGGTGCTGAGCAGGACAGACCGGATTGACCAGCAGCAGAGGGCTGGGAGATGGCACAGCCTGAGGGGCTTTCCTGGCCCCAGGGTGGTTTTTGGGAGCCTGGAGGTGGGACATACCTTTAGCAGCAGCAGCACAAGTTCAGGGCACAAATGCCTGTGGCAATGGGTGTGACCCAAGAGCACCAGCCTTGGAGCAAAGGCAGCTCTGGGCTGTGATGCCGCAAACTTTCCCTGTTCCCATCTGAAGCACAGCAGAGAGCAAAAAGGCAAGTTGGCTCTGTAGGATGTTACAGTGCTTGGCTGAATGCTGCTGTAAATCAGCATAACCTGCAGCAAAAGCTACAGTCTCCCTGCAGTGTATTTCAGGATACAGCACCGAGCCAAAGGGTTTAAACTATCACACAGTAAAATGCTGTCTCTGGGGCAGCTGTTACTGGAAGTCACTAATGTATATCACAAATGATACAAAAATTTTGGATTACAGAGTGGTAGGAATTCTTAGGCTGTCAGCCTGTGGATAAGCTTTGAATGAGTGTGCATTGCAAGCAGAAATAATAGGATCTCATATTGCCAAGCACTAGAAAAATACTTGAGGCCTGATACTGTAATTAAAAGTCTGCTAAAACCCTTGCAAGATCTCTGCAACCAAACCCATTGGAAATTTATTTCAAGAGCTGCAGCAACATACTAATTTTCTTGGGTAATGTCCTTTGAAACAATCAGGCTCTCTAATTATGTCTGTCAGGCCTTGCCAAGTGGTTCTTGGCGCCTGAACTAGAAGGTTTTCAAAGTAGCTTCTGCAAATGACGGTAGAATTTTGCTGAAGGTAAACTTTCAGCTCCCAGGTACCATTTGGAGAAGTTTCTGAGTAACTTTTTGGAAGGTTAGGGTGAAGCTGTGTATCTCTACAGTGGATGGGAAGAAGGGGGAGAAGAGTGGGAATGTGGAAGTTACAGGAATCATCCCAGCTTGTCTCTTGAATTGAATGCAGAAACTGGGTTGATTTGTGTCAGACATTTCAGCTGGTGTCCTGGCTGAGCCTGGGAGTCATCTTCTGCTGCCTGTGTCTGGGGGATGAACTGGATCTCAGTATCCCTGTGGAGGCAAGGTTGGCTTTGCAGGGCACCTCCATGAGCTTGGATGTGTGGGAGTGATTTGAGGTTTTTTGTTGTTGTTTGGTTTGGTTTTCTTAACCAGTCAGCCAAAAAAACCCACCACAAAGACCAACCAAACCCCACAGAAGCATTTGACAGGAATCACACACTTCCACAGGGCTTGTGGCTGAAATGATGCCAGTGACAGCTGGGTGGGTGAACAGGCTGTTCCCTTGGACATACCTACAGCAAGGGGAACCAGTTCAAGACTCGTTCTGTCACTCTGTACTCTGAGGTTCTACTAATCTTTTTGATTTGTGTATGAGAGTGGTTTCAAGTGAAACTCAAACCATCATTTTTCTTCTGTGATGTGAGTCTGTCACAGCCATTTAATTTGATGTTCAGCACTGCAGTGTTCATATATCCCTCTATAGATCCTTAGAAATGGCTCAAGAGGGTGCTGTGGCAATGGCAGCTGCTGGCTTTGCTTCCAGAGTGGCTGAATCTGGCACTATCCTTTGCTGAGACCATGCATTGAAAAAATTCTCCAGAGTGTAGTGAAAGGTGTACATGAAAACTCTTGTGTATGTTTGTGTGATGGAGGAAAAACCACAAACAAGTTTGAGCTGTGGTGTGTGAAGGCTGTTTGTGTACATACTCGGTGCAATAATAAACATAGATTGTTACTGTGTGTCGCTCACAGTTTTGCCCGTTTGCCCTCAGCCAGTAAAGCAACAGTAAAATGTTCTTCCCAAACTTTAAAAAAGGTACCAGAAATACAGAATAACTACCACCCATCGGTAAAATTCAGGTCATAACTGCTTGTTTTAATCAAACTTCCATGTTATTTGCGTCACTCTTCATCCTCTGATGGAAGAAATGTGTGTAAATAGAAGAAGAGAAAAAGAAGTTAATCTCTCTTTAATGGTTTTGCCTTGAACTTGCCCCAAGCTTTTCTAGGTGTTGTGTGTTAATGTATTTAGTGTCAGCCTCTCCTTTGCACGCATAGACCGAGACCCTCTCACCAACTCCAGACATTCCCATTCCCAGCAGAACGATGACGGATGCCTGTGAAGCGTTTGGTTTAGGAGTTTGGTTCATTCGTGGCCATCAGTTTGCACCTTCACCATTGCGTGGTTAAAATGCTTTGTGTTGTGGAGTTTTGCACTTTGTCATAGTGGAGCAGTTTGGTTGCTCTGCCCTTTTGCATTGGCAGGTAACTTTTATCTTAAACCGCCACCAAATAAACCCTACAAACCCCCATCTAACGCAGTTTGCTGTACAGTTTCACACAGAACAGGGCAGGAATGTTTCTGACCAAATGCCTGTATCTCTCCCTCAGACCTCCTGCTGTCCCCTCTCTTGCTCAGTGCTGCTTTCTCCCCATCCTCTTTCCCACGTGTGTACTCGGGAATGTTTCAAGACAGTGTTATCATTCCTAAGGAATCTACTGTGCGTGCACAGGCTATGGAGGGTTTTTTTTTCAGCTGTTATTACTTGGCCAAATCAAACCCATTTTCCACCTGGATACCAAAATGTAGATCTCCTCCCTTCCAAACAGAGGCTTCCAAAGCACTGAGGCACTAAAGCGGTTTCTTAGATTGCTCAAGAATTTTTTAATAATAGAGAAAGGTGTTAGTGTTTCCGTTCACAAGAGAAAGGCTTTCTTTTTTTAAGCTCTTTTTATTTCTAATGAACAAACTGGGTTGCAGCAGGGTCTAAAAGGAGAATACAAATAATTGTTCTTGGCTAGAAATGAGGTATGGTGACTGCTTCCAGTGAAAGCTTAGGAAGTTGTGTTAAAAGCAGAACAAACTTTTAACATTGAAAATAGATAGGTAGAGCACTTAGGTTCTTGCTGTCTCTGTACAGTCCGTCTGCAGACAGATCTCCAAGTGCAGTGGGTTCTGTGGGATTAAAACACACCAGCTGCTGAAGAGTGAGTTTAAAACTTGATGAGGCAACACCGGGTGCTCACTAGCAGGGGTTTGGGACTACTGTGTGCAAAGAGCTGAGCTACAGCAACTGCTCTGGAGGTGTTTTTATGGCATTGGGCAGGGACAGTTGGGAGAGCGTAAGAGTGGGAGTCTGGAGGAAGGTGAAAAGGAGGCTACTGGTTTGCAGATTGTTGTGCCTGGAATTGCCTCATCCAAGCCCTGCTGGAGCTGCAGGGAGGTTTCAATGAGGCCTCTACTTTGGGCAGAGGAAGCTCTTTGGAAGGGCTGGTCATTGGCAACTGGGAGGTGCTCTGGAACAATTCACTTCATTTAGATGGGCACTGGGAACGACTGGCTTGAGAGGGAGGCAAGGAAGGGAAATACGTGATAAACTAACCACCCATGGATGTGGACATGTGTTTGTAAAGGCTGTTGCTAGTTTGCTACACTAATGGTGGTTTTGAAGAGTTTTAGCCCGTGCAAGTTGGAATTTATTAACCTTAAAGCTATTGATACATCCTCCTGCCTCAGCTCAGTTTCTGATCTTGCTCTCAGTATGCCCTTGGATCAAAACTGGCAGTTGTAAAGGGCAAAGTCAGCTCTCTGATCACAGAACAGATCTCAGTTCTAGTGTTCCTACTTCCCTACACATGAAACTCCCATGGGTGTGACTGGAACAATAGGATTATTTTCCAAATTATTTTTTATTGTAGTAACGCCCAGGACAGCCTTGTGCCAGACATGGCAGACATGGAATAAAAAGTTTTCAATTTAAATAGCAAATTAACACACAGGCTTTGGGGTTTGTTTTTCAGGCCTATTAACGCTTTGAATACTCAGGCAGAGAAGTTTTCCAAGGTTTTGTTTTCACTGAACTGGGTCTTATGTGGCTCATCCTGGGGATCTCTGAGCTGGGCTGGGGGTAACAGCCTGATTTATCTACTGCACACAACACAACCTGGTGTTCAGATGACCTGGCACATTGGTAGAGCAGTTACTGAAGAAAAGTGCTTTGCTCTTGAGGTGATGACATGTTAGTGGGGTACAGCTGTCCCCAAAAGAATCTGCCTGGAGCACCAGCAGGAGTCTTGTCTCAGGCCTAGCTCATGGGTATCTTGAGCTTCAGCTGCCTCACTGAACTCAAGTGGCTGATCTGAGAAATCTAAAAGGAAGAAGAGAAATTGTTGATCTCGAAGCAAAATAAGAAGATGGATTTGTCTAGACTGGCCTATTGTTCCTAATCACCTCCTCCAGCACAGGAAACATTAGAAAACTCTAGGGTTTCCTTGCACTTGAGGAAAGGCTGTTCCCTTGGTGGTTTCAGGGGGGTTGTTGTCAAGTCTGGCTCTTTGGCAGTCCCTTGAAACCAGGAGTGATGTGCAGTGCAGCTGAGCCTGCACACCTGCTGCAGCTTCACTCTGCAACAGGTGCCTTTGGCTCATGAAATCCTGTTCCTAGCAGTGATGGGCAGCCACACGGTAGGTCACTGTGTAGAAATGTCTGCTGTGTAGTCCCTGGTACACCAGAACCCACCAATTCCCTTACAAGTTGCTGACCAAACTGAAGAGCTAGACTGAAACAGTTGTGATGTGCCACAGGAAAAGAGAAGGGGGCAGGTGAGAGAAGTGTTGCTGGGAGAGTTGTGGGTTCAGTTTACCCGACACAGCTGTTTGTGCAGCTGGTTCCAGTTGCATCCTAAGACTGGTGAATCTGAAGGTGATACTTTGATCTGGTTTTCGATACCTTTTGGGGCTCACTGCTCTGAGGGTTGAAAAACATAGAGAAAACACATCTGTATAACCTTAAAGAGAAATCAAAGCGCTGTCTGCTGGATTTCTTTCAATACATACTTTTTCCTTTCTAGCTATCAAAAGGATGTACCTGTCTCCAGTGGCAGCAATATCCCAACTGATCAGCTCCAGGAAAAACCCCAAACATGCATGTTACATGAGCAGATTAACATCATGCAATGGCAGGAAGCATTGACTTGATTGTGCTGCCCTAATTTTTTTTCTTTTTGATACACTCAGTGCTGTCCTTTTGACATTGCCTTTTGTTCTTGCTGTAGTTTGTGGTTTTTGGTGCCAGCATAATGCTAATGAAAAACACTGCTTCATTTAGGCCGAGTGCCTGTGTTCCTGTCATGCATGTGGCATTCATTGCTGCTGGTAAGTGCTGGGAGTTTGGCACCAGAGAATGGAATGGGAGGCACAAAGATGCTCTGTTGTCTGTACAGAGCTCTATAAGCAAAAAACCAAAACAAATTTGGGAGCAGGCCCTGTCCAATCCCTGCAGACTGGCTGGTGGTGCAAGTACAGGCTCTGTAGGGCAAAGGGTGTGATTTAAGGAGATGCTGAAGCCAGCAGGAGCCTCATTTGTCCCTTTTGGAGGACTGAATTGTGCAAAGTGTTTTGTTACAGTGTAATGTAGCAAGGGAAATTACAGACAGCTATGGGAACGGTCTCTGTGGATGGTGGAGGAGCAGCTGTAGCCACAACAGGAGCAGTGGTAAAGCACAGGGTGCTCTGACAGGGTCACTGACTCCTCATTCTGGTTTTCTTAATGTTTTCCTCTCTGAAAAGGTTTTGAGGACAAGAGGTGTGTGCCAGTGCCCTGTTCTGCTTAAATCTCGCACTCTACCTCTTGCTAATTCAAAGTTTGAGTTTAATTCTGAATGGATTTTTGCAAACTTAGATGCACTGACTTTTATCAAAGTTAGTGTGGTGCTATGAATGAGGATCAGGGTCACTGTCCTCAGCTTAATCAGTTCTAGATCAGACCCTCAGAGGAGGACACAGACAAGTACCAAATGGAGACTTTGACCACAGGGATCTGTTTCAGACAAATAGTTGGGGTGCCAAATGCCAGCTCTCTACTTTCAATCAAAGTTCTAAGGAGGTTTTTTGGGTTTTTTTCTGTGATCCCACCCCTCTTTTCAAGGTCAGGCTTTTCAGGAATGAACAAACCAGTACTGTGGATGTATTCACAGTATGGAGGTGTTAGACCTATCTACAACCATGTTATCCAGCTGTGCAAAAATGTTTAGACTCAGGTTCTTCTTTTGAAAGGCTCTAATTCAAGCAGCTTTTATGTTGCAAAAATGACATCCTTGGTTGTAATAGTGCATGATTTCCACGCTGCATGGATATCAAATGCCAAATTCCATCAAGTCAGTCTAATTTAACAAAGACAGATTCCACAGATATTTTTGTACATTTCCTCTTTCCTCCCTCTGTGAACACTGGAAACTACTGTCTTCTCATTGATTGTGATAAGCTCAGGGGAGGGAGCAGCAAAACATTTCAGTGTCTAAAAGAATGTCTGTAAAAGCAAAGAACTTCAAAGGAGTGAACCCCCCTTTTATTTCTGAGCACTCAGTCATGGACTAACTTCTTTCATTTCCATGCTGAAGGTAATTATGGTTCAGGTCAACCATATTTATGGTTTGATTCAGTTGGAACATGTCACTGGCAGATTGAGAGGAGATGGGTACTGGGTATAAATCAGAGGGACTTTATGCTGAAGGAATATTCCTTGTGTCTTCTCAGCCCTCTCCCTCTGTGCATACACAAACAGGTATGCAGGCACAGAGGGGCATGCTTTCAATGTGATTAATTTGTTTCTGATACTACCTACCTGATCAATGTTTAAATATTCATCTGCCTCTGTTCTATTCTGCATTAATATCAGTGCTGATGCTCTCCAAGTGAATCAGGGTGTGTAGCAGGTGAGTGTTCTGATCTTCAGAGCCCCTCCTGCAGTAGCTGCAGCAGCTGGAAAGTGCCCTGTGAATGAGTTGTAAAGTTAGAAGAGAAGAGGAATGTGCTCATGGCTGAAGGAGCTGAATGTGGCTCTGGGGAGCTGGATTCCCTCCTTGTCTCTGAAGAAGAGTTGCACACATGTTCCACAGTATCTAGCTATTCTGCTTCTAGGTGTTTAATAATGCCAATAGGGAGAAGTTTTCCCTTAGCCCCTGTGACTTCAGACGCTGCAGGAGGAGAATGTAAAATCTTCTGCAGTTTCCTGTGGATTGAAGAAAGCTCAGCCCTCGAGGTAGTGCTTTTTGGAGGGTCAACCCTGCACAAAACAAAGCAAGGAAAGCACGGTTAAATGTGCTTGGCTGCAGAACTTGCTAAAGATTGAAGCTGTTGTGCAGACTGAACTGTGTTTTCCTCCTAAGGTAAAGATTCCTCTAGGACTAAACTCCCTCCAGCAGGCTCTGATAATCCACTTTGTGTGGGAAAACTTAAGGCTCTTATTGGCAAGTGAGTATTCGAAGTGCACTAAGCACAGAACATACGGCCCCCCTGGGGAAGGGTTATGCTATTGGGAGGTTCCTAGATAAATTGTCCCATCTTACTCTGCTAGCCAGAACTTATTTTTACGGCCACTTTTTTCAGACTCTTATTGTGGGGGTGGAGTGGTGTGCACAGAGAGATTGGAGTTCCTTCCAGTCTTTGTCTGACCAACACAGCGGAGTGGGAGACCTGGAACTTGTCTTATTCTTGTTCGTGCCTCTGGCTCTCTGCTGCTTCAAATGGCTGCTGCTGTCTGGCTTCAGAAACACCAGCAGCCTTCCAGTTTTATTCCTTTCTCAAAATGAACGGGCTGTTACAAAGATTTTTCTCCCTTTTCTGCAGGAGTCAGGGTAACCTCTATTAGTGACTATGAAGTGCTCAGTGGGAGTAAGGCATGCGTAAAACATCAATATTGACAACAAGATTACTGTGGCTTGTCATGGCTTCTGACTTGCAGGCCTCTTAAAACTTTGTAATGGAGGAGCAGAATCTGCTTTGAACTGAGCCCTGCCACCATAAGCTTGTGTACAGCCAGCCCCTTGCCCCTGCCAGGTGGTCTCTCATGGATTCCTCAGCAATGGTCCATCTATCTACTGGCCTGAATCAATCCACCAACTCTGAACATTCCAGTCTTGTGGAGACTGCTGGTTACAATTGAATTTTGTAGCTGGCTCTTTTCTGGACAATGAGCTGGATGACAGCCTTGATCCTGAAGTCTAGTTACCTGGGGAAAGCATGAAAACAGCCAAGAACAGGGGAAACTTAAGCCCAACTTGGCTTTTTTCTGAGCTTTCCAGTAACGTGTGATGGGATTGTTTCCCCTTTAGCCAGGTCACAGCAGTAAAGAGTAATCTGGTCACAGCCAACTGAATTAACTGGTAAACTTGATCCTGATGAGAGTCAAAGCACATTCAGGGAGGTGTGTATTTGTGAATAAGAAAGGAGTAATGTAGTTTTATAGAACTGGATGGTTCAGGAAGAGATACCCCAGAGAGCCTGGCAGCTTTTGAATCTGGATTTCTTGGCATGTAGAGGGCAACTTCTGCTCCTGGCCTCAGGGGAATATATAAATAACGAACCCCTCCTAATGCTGGGCTCCAGCACACGGTGTATGGATTGCTGTTCTGGCAGAGCAAATGGGATGCTGTACTATTTACACAGAGAAAAGGGCACAGTTTGCTTTCATTGAGTCAAAACGACGACTTTTTCCCAGTGAAAGTCAGTGACCTTCTGATTTTATTGAAATTCCTCTCTAGGATTGCAGGGAAATTGATAGCTCCAGTGAAAAATGTTATGAGGAAACTTGGGGAAATCTATCTAGCTATCAAAACACTCCTACTGTTTTCTGTGCCCTAAATGTTGATCTCTGCTAAGTATAACACACAGTGTGTTATCCTTATGGAAACAAAAAGATAATTCAGTGCAGTTGTTTACACAGGACAAAGCTTTAGGGCAAATCACAAGCATCAGAAATGCCAACCTTACTGAGAGACTTCTGTGATATTTATTGAGAGTGGGGAGGGTCAGTTTGTGCCCAAACATATGGAGCAGGTGCTGATGAAACAATCCTGCATATGAAGCGTTCCCCCTACTCCCAGAAAGAATTCTCTTCCTTCTGGCTTGTCCAGGTAAGTCTCTACCAAACCCACACCAGATCTCCATTTTACTCAGCTCTACAGCAGCACAAATGGCTTTGTGCAGAGCCCAGCTGGTAGGATTGCTTCTGCTGGAAGCACTTCCGAGCTGCTGGGAGAGTGGTGTGCTTGGAGGCTGTGGATTTTGGGAGTTGGAGCCATGTCCGCCAGTCCAGGAAGAGCATCAGCCTGCAGGTCCTGTGTGGGAGCTGGTGCCTGCTGGAGGTCTGCCCTTAGAAGGGCACAGCAGCCCTGGGTTTGTGTGTGGAGCTGAACTGTCACCCCACTGAAAGAGGTGATCAGGCAAGAATGCAGCTGCTTTCATTTGCCCCTTGCTGGGTCCTGATCAGTTTGGGTGGTTCTGACACTGCTCAGTTTGTGATCCCTTCTCCAGTGAAATGGAGACAACTGAGACCCACGTGGCTTTTCTCTTGTGACCCACCTGGAACGTCCTCCAGGGACCCCCAGGATGCTTTCCCAGAGAAGCTTGGGAAAAAGCCAGCAGGGGGGACTAGGAAAGAACAAACGCTGCTTTTGGGGATGGCTCTGTGAGTGTGTTGTGGTGTGAGTGTTTCTGAGCATTCACGGGGGATGGATGGATGGATGGATGGATGGAGGGTTCCCTTATGCACCCGATGCACTTAGGGAACAGTACTGTGCAAATCCCCATGGTGAGAAGGGAGGGAAGATGAAGCTTCCTGCCCGTGTCTTCCCATCTATCGAATGACTGCTCTAGCTCAGTCATGTTGTCCAGGAATTAAGCTTTGATATGTGTGTGTGTGTGGCTCTTCTGGATCCTACAGTATTTTAGCTTGGTTATCTGTTACCTTACACTTCTCCACCCTCTGCAGTCCCTTTTCTCTCTCACTGTTGGATGACAGGCTGTAAAGACATCTAGAATCTCCAGGGCTGAACTGTGAGTCCAAATAAGCTTCTGCTGAGGGGTGCAGGAGGTTCAGAAAGTCAGTGGGGTGCAGGTATGGCTCTGTCTCTGGTGTCTGCCTACGGAAGCAAACTGCAGCTCCAGCTTTCTGTGTGAGCCCAGATGCCCTATGAGATCCTCTCAGGCTGTTCCCCATGTGCTCTGGAAGGTGAGGAGTCCTTGTGTCCTCCAGTGCCCGGTGTCTGAAGCCATCACTGCTTCTGCTGAGTCAGCAGGGAGCAGCACCTCTCAGCATCTGCTGAGGGAGGGGTCTGTTTAAGCTCCAAAGAAGAGTTTGCAGAATATGTCCAAATGGAAGCAAACTATTGATTTTGTTGTTCCATTTAGCCTGAAGGGTCCACAGTGACATCCTGAACGTACACAGTAAATATGATTAGATATCTGCTGGCATCAACACCCGTATTCCCTCTGGAAAAACACGTTGTCAGCTGAGATCAAGATGTGAGATCTCGGTCTGTAGCTCCAGAAGGAAACTGTCTAAATCAGCAGCTTGCGGGCCATGATCTGCAGATCCTCTGCTGTCTGTGAAAGTCTTCCAAGAATTAAATAGGGTGTGAGAGGAGGGGGTGTTTCTTTGCAAACAGCTGGAGGAAATGGACCAAGTGAAGCTCCTCTCTCTAAGCAAGGAGCAGTTCCATGGGATACTGCAGAACATCATGCTAAATATGCTGGTGATGAGCATGCATGAGATCCTAAAGGAGCTGCCCTTTGGATTATTTTGTTTACTTGGTTGGAATATTCTTTTTGAATAAGCAGCAATATATTCTCTGCCATCCTGAATGCATGCCAGTAAAAATCCTAAACTTTCCTTCCTAGCATCTGTATATAATATAAAGGGTCATTTATAATCTCTGTAAGCCATGATGGGGCCTTTCGTCACGTTGTCTGAAGCCTGCTTGCATTCTGGAGGCTGTTCTTGCTGACTTTTGGCTTGCAAAGAGTAGTCTTGGGATGGTTCTGTCTTCTTTCTGTCGTAATCACTGTGCTATTTTATCTACAATGAGTTCCAAGCTTTATACCCTAATGCATCCTTGACCAGCTGTGTTCCTGTCTTTGTATCACCTGCTTGTATGCCACAGTAAAAAACCCCTAAAATTTGTATTTGTAGGAAAATTATGCTATTTATGGGAAGCCAAGAGTGTGATGTACCTTTCAGTCCTGGCTGTGGGTGCCTTTGTAAGCAAACTCTCCCTTCTGTGAGTCAAGAGAGAAGTTGAATCAGAGTTTGATTAGCTGAATATCTTTGGGGTCTGACCTTTTTGTTTTTATGCCCACTCTGGTGTTTCTGCTTTAGAGATGGGTTGATAAGAGCAGTACTTTATCACTGCACTCTGTGCTCCCGCTCAGGCAGGTGAAGGTTGTCCCTGGGTTTGAGTGAAGGATCTGTTATCCTGCCATGAGCTGTCAGTCCTGTTCGGCCTGGCAAACCCAGGTGATGGCTTCAGGCAAGGAAAGCAATGGATGGAGTGCCTCGGGGAAGCGTCTCACTTCCTGCAGTGATTGACTCCTTTTGTAACAGGTCCCAGAGAAGCTCGTGAAGAAATGAACCTGGGAAGGTGTTGGGTTTCTCCCCACCCCAGCGGGCTGTAGAATGGCAGCAGCCTTTATCTTCATTTGCTGCCCAAGGCGCTGTCACGGGGTTGTTACAAGTTCTGTTCAGCACCTCTCACTTCATGCAAGGCTGTTCCCAGGCAGAAATGACAACCTGACTGCCAAATTCCTTGGATTTGCAAGGGGATGTGGGTACCCGCTATACTTGGTCCTTAGAATAAGCTGTTAAAAAATGTGAGAACTACTCAGATATAGAAATTTGGGGCTTGTTTGGAAAGAAAATCTGTGCATTGCAGCAGCACCCACTGAACAGAAGCCCTGGCAGAATCAGCTTTGTAGGTAGCTTAGAATAACAAACCTTTCTTGCAGTTTTTGGCGTGGGCAGCCTGCAAGGTGCCACCTCCAGAGCCACAAATGAAGTGCCAGACTCCCAAGCTGGTTGAGAATAACCCTTGAAGGAGCAAGATGACATTAAATTTGTGTCTGTGCAAGGGAAGGCCAAAGAAGGTAGTGATTAGTTTCCATTTTCTCCTTAGCAGTTGCAATTTTGAGCTGCTATTGTCCATTAACAAGAGCAGATTGGCTGCCAGATTCCCTCTGGCAATTCCAGAGTCTGCCCCCATCACCTGCTTTTTTCTTCTGGGGTGTGTGGTGGTGTTTGCCTTCATTCAATTCATTTCCCTTCAGGAATATGAAGCTGTCTAATTTCAGCATCAGATATGGATTTTTTTTTCAGAGTGCAGTTGATTTTTATTTTCTTTTCCATCTGTCACAGAAGTACTTTATGTGTACTCAAGAAACTGGGATGAGTTGTGTTGAGCCTGTTAAAGGATCTGATGTCATCACATGATCTGAAGCTTCTTTATTTTTTTTGCCCCTTGTTTTGCCCATTGGTTTGATGCTGCAGATGCCAGGAGAGACATTTGGGTACTTGGATGTCTGATCCCTATTTGTACACCCCAGATCCCTGGTAAACCTGAGACAAGTGGTTCTGTGAGACCTCCCTGCCCAGCTGGGGTCACCCCAGGTGTGACCACAGTCCTCATTTCCTGAGGAGGAATCACAGGGGGTTTGTGGTGAGCAGGAGCAACATCCCAGGGAATGCTGCACAGCTGAGCCTTGTCACTGCTGCCAGCCTCGTGGCACTGGGCACAAAGCCACTCCTCCCTGGGTGTCCCAGTGTTCCCGGGCGGCTGTAGCCGAAGGGTCAGTGAGCAGCCTGCTGGCCCCATGTGGTCCTGGCATGTGTGCCTCCTATTCATGGAAATGGGAGCTAGCCAGAGAGCAGGGATTCCTGTGGAGATGGGAGGGGAATGCAAAAAGGGGAAAAAACCAACAAATTCTGTAAATGGCGTGTTCTGGAGAAATCAAACTGACACACAGGAGGTGGTTTAGGGAAGGAGAAGGGAATGTGCAGGTGCATTTCCACTGTGCAAGCAGTTTGATTTTTGGTGTGCAAGGCTGGGGAGTCGCTGTGGTGCTTGAAGGGATCAGCTCTCTTGAGGGCTCTTGCTTTAAGATAGATGAGGAACCAGGACTCCTCTGGTTCAGCTTGCACAAGCACTGGGTGTGTTTTGGAGCACAAGCTGGTGTCTCCACTTCCCACAGTGACCCCAGTTCTGATCCCCAGTCATCAGGAAAGTGACTCTCAAACCTGTTAACTACACGGATGTACAAGAGCATCGCAAAATATTCCACACCATAATATTAATGAAAATGTGAACCAGTGTTTGGCAAAGATAAGCGATGCTTGCAAGGGGGAAATGGAAATGTCCTTTTTTGTACCTCCAAGCATGTCACTGGAACCTAAAACTTTTTTTTTTTTTTCAGAGAAGGTCCCTGAAGGGTCTGTGGGTCTGAATTTCCCATACTGACACTGCAGTTCCTTCTGTCTCATACACCCTGCAGTTAGGGGTCTGTTTCTCTCTTATTTTCGTATGAGACAGTGTGAGACACTCGTCCCTCCCTCCCCTGCATTTTCTCTTTCCCATTTTTAGGCTGTAACCTCAGCAGGACAACAACAGGACTTGTTCAGCACCCAGCTTGTTCGAGCCCTGCTGACAGAGAACTCCACCACACCAAAAAGCAGAATTTTCCAACTCTGCTGCCATTCAGAATGGTGGGAGGCTGGGGAATGGTACCATAACAAGCAGGATGGAATTAAGACCAGTATGATGGGAGCTGACTATCAGGAGATTTGGAACACTTTTTTTTTTTTTTTTTCTCAAGTCCTATTGTTTCTGATAAGTCACAGAGCTAAATTATGCACTGTAAAACTCTGGCCTCTGACAACCAAGCAAGAGGCATTACTGGATCTGTGGTTCAGGTTGGCAGAAGCTGGGAATCTTTCTGCAGCTATTGGAAGGAGAGGGTGGGGTGAGAAGTGAAGACTGCAAGTTAGCCTGGCTATGGCTGGCAGAAGAAACCACCCCATCCCCAGATACTTGGTCTGTTTTTACTGCAGCCTGGTGTGTGTTGGTTCACTGGTTTTCTTACTGGGGCTAATGAATGTGTGTCCTTTCTGTCTGCAGGCATTGGTGTCACTACACGGTCACAAGGACAGTCTCCTGCCAGGTGCAGAACGGATCAGAAACGGTGATCCAGAGAGTTTATCAGAGCTGCCGGTGGCCAGGACCTTGTGCCAACTTAGTGAGGTAAAAATCTTCATGTCTCATGTCGCCCCAATCCTCCTGCCCTTCCCTTTTGGTTGGTTGGCTGGTGAGTACTGCAGGGAGGGCTGAGACCAGAGGGTCAGGTGGGATATCCTGCCCTGGGCTGGTGTGACTGAAGGATGCCACTGCTGGTGACTGCAGGGTAATCACAGAAGAAGGTAAGTGTAGCATTATTTCCAGTTTTAGGAGCTCTCTAAACACAGACAGAGTCTAGTTTAGAAAGGAGACATTGTTTATTCTGTGCAAGATGGAGGTTTCCACAAATCAAGCACACCAAGGGGTAAAATATTACATCTCTTATACAGGGAAGTTTACATAAACCCACCTATCTAATATACATTCTCCACCTACTTAATCCCTATTTATTTGGGTGATAAAATCTTACACAAGATGCTTGAAACACAGAGTTCTTTTCTTCATTAAGCAACTTCTATTGTAGAAGTTAACGTGACAGTTACATTTACAAAAGGGGAGAAAATTCAGCCTGGGGACAGAGGGTTCAATTTAAAGACATCAGTATTAGGACAAGTTATGTGAAACAGTCTAGCTCAGGCTGTAGTGCCCATTTGTGCTGCTGCTGCTCAGGCATGGAAGCAGATAAATGTTCAGTGTGACTGAACAGGGTGAGCAGGGATGCTGGATCAATTATTCTGTGTGACTTATTGGTATCAAGTCCCCACACTCAGGGTTGGAGTGGTAATATTGATCACATACAATGGGGAGCTGTGCTCAAATCCCTTACAGGGGATGAAGAATGAAGGTAACGTGCCCTGTACCGTTCAGAGTGAAATTTCTTTAGACTTCCTGGACCTCAATACCCTTTAAAGACACGTTAAAACACAATGTCCCCTGCTCAGATGAGAAACAAAGCTTAAAACCAGCTTTGTGTCCAAAACTTGCCCTGAGCCTGCTTTGCCTTTTGATCATTTATAGTCTTGGAATGTACATTTAGGAAGGGGAAAAAAAAAGTGTGAAATAGCTGTCCCCAGCTACCACCTTTCAGTAAAATGTCTTTGCATTGTTGAGCTTTGCCTTCTCTGAAAGACATTCTCAGAGCAGAATAGTGTTACCCACCCATCTGGGAATTGGGGCCAAAAAGCCATTGAGCTCGAAATTTGCACCTAGCTTCTCAAACAATTTCCCAAGTAGACAAGCCCTAGCTTAGCTCACAGAGCTCAGCCATTTTATTGTTATTGCTACCAATTCACCCACAGGACACTGGTTGAGGTTCTCCTGTAGCTGATAACCTGGCCAGAAGGTGATGGAACTGCAGGCTGAGACCCAGCTCCCTGTTCTTGTGACACTTCATCTGGAATTCACATTTTGCATGGGGCTGTTCCCATAGTTGGTTCTCCAGTTTCCACTTGGCCAGTGGTCAGTCTCAGTTTTTTCTCTTGTAATATATCTGCTTTGGTGTCTCTTTGGTCTTTGTGCAAGGCTGTGGTTGAAACACTTCATATTTTACACTGTCATGGCCAAACTTCTGTTGAAGCTTTTTAATTTCCCAGGCTTTTTAGGCACATAATTGTCATTAGAAACTTGTGAGCTTTCACCTTGTCTCCTAAACTTGCCAAAAATCTTATTTTTCGTTGTTAGCACAACTGGAATTTCATAACTACCAAACATTTGATCATGTTATTAGTAAAAATTCTTTTTGTGGGCCCCTGCAGTTGATTGATGCCATTGATTCTTACATTAACCCAGAGACTTTAGGAGCAGTGTGTGCTGTTGTGACATTGTTCATGGAACATTTTCAGTTTCAAATGTAGTTTGGTTTGTTTGCCTGACGAGTCCAATTGTTCAGAGACAATGCAGAACAGCAGCGAACATCTCAATTTTTCTTTCTGTGTGAAAATATCATGGAAGGAAGCTGGGGTTATTAAATATTCAAGATCCCAGTTGGTGAAAACTCAGCTAACAGGAGCTGCATTTTTGGAAGACGATCACTATGGAGAAACCATCCAGAAGGGATGGGAGGACATCAGTGTTTTGTTCCCTTTGAGTTGGGAGGAAATGCAGGACAAGAGGATGGAACCGTTCAGGGAAATGCCTATAAAGCCCATAATGCCTGTCCTGTAACCACAAGTTGTATGACATTCTTGCATAAAGCAGAGAAAGACCCTGCACCTCTTTCCCAAGGACCTCTCAGAAAGCTGCTGGAACCCATCCACTTATCACCAGAGGAAAAACAGGCTCCTGATAATTTCCTCTACTGCCTCTGTCTGAAAGGAAGAGCCCCAAGTACGAGTACCAACAAAGGTGGATCCTCTGAGTTCCTGAGAGCTGAATGGGCTGTTGGATAACTTATCCCAAGCCAAGACATCTTTTATAAATGGCTGTTTGTTTTCAGCAGTGCACCTGACATTGATAAGAGAATGAAAAGCAGCTGCTGAAAACTATGGATCTTGTGACGTGTGGCTATTGTGGACAACGTTTGGTGCCCCTGAGCCAGGTTGTGTGGTTGAGGTGTTGTTTTCTGAGCACACAGCAGCCTAGCACTAGGTTGTTGCCAGCCCATAGGGATGCTTGAAGTGGCTTTCTTTTGTCTTGGAGTCAAGCTGAAGTTTTAAAACTACTTTTAAAAAAAAAAATAATTAAAAAAAATCTCTCACCAAAATGAGTGTTGTCTTTATAGGAAACACCAATCTCTCTCCTAATTCAGGTAAACTCCATCTCCTGTTTTCAGATGAAAACTCCTTGTGTATAAAGCATAGAAATAAGAAAGTTCCTGAAGTCACAAGGCATTGTAGTGCCTTTTCTATTCAGCCCCTCGCTTGCTGGTGCAGTTCTTTGCAAGTTGTACTTGTTTACCTTATTTTTCTGTTAAGAAGCTGGCTTTGAAGGGGCTTGTAAGCTTTTATCAGCCACCAAGCTGTACAACTTCCTTTGGTAGGTCTCTGACAATCCCTGCAGAAGATGAACAGAGCAGAAAACTCAGCCTGGGTGCCCTACTTGTTTCTATTTCCTCCTTACCTTGTCTCTACCAGCCCCTCTTTTTGGGAATTCTGAAAATCTGACTTCAGGCAAGGTCAGATTTAAATTGTCTTTTGGTCTTCTCCTGTTCTTCTCTAGGGAGATTTGTGGTGCCTGAGCTTGAATTGAAGGGCACAGAGCGTTCTGTGTAACTGTAAGCAATACAAAATGTCAGTAAGCCATTGGCACTGTTTTAGCTTTATAGTGTTTCTCCCAGCTGTGATTTGAAACAAACTGTTTTCATCTCCTTGTTTACAGGGAGTCAGCCATATCTGGGAGAGCTTTCATTCTGCCAGCACCCGTTATCAGGCTGCTCACTAGCAAAAGGGACGTCAGCCAAGGAAAAAGGCATCTCTCAGACTCGTGGTGACAGCTGAGAGGGGCTCTGTGCTACAGAGGCTCTGCTTAGGAGCAGACATCGGCGTGGCCAGACAAGGATTTAATCCCTTTCCTGTCTCCCATTCATTCGTGCTGGGTTTCTTTCCCTTCTTGCACAACTGCAGCTCAGGGTCAAGCCTCTGCCAGAGGAGGATCTGTGAGATCCTGGCCTTGCAGCCTTGGCTGTGAGAGGTCCTTGCTCCCTTTCACTTGCTCCTGGGAAGCTGTGGTGGAGCTGCTTTAGCAGGAGTGTCATTGCTTGGCTGGGATGAGCTGCTCTGTCCTTGCCCTCCACCCCAGACTCTTTATTTAGCTTGGGTGCTGAGTTGCTCTGGAGCAGTCTGGGCTGGAGGATTTCCCTCAGCAGATCTGTTCTTGAACTTGATCCATTTGTGCAGTGAAGGTTTTGGCTTCAGCACACCACGGGCTGTGGCTTTGCTGTGTCAGGTGTGGGGTGAACGGGCAGCTCTCCAGCAGCCTGGCTGCAGCTCCTGGGCTGCTTCAGACTCACGTGCCATTTGTCTGTCTGAAGGAGGGGACAAAGTCCCTACCTTGGGGCTTCAATGGCTGCCTAATCTCTGGTTCTCTCCTGCCTGGATGGTTGTCCCCCACTCCCAGTAAACTCAGGCATCCAAACTGTAATTTTTCTCCTCAGCAATCCTTTTGCTGCAGCAGCTGCAGGGTGATGCCCAGTCCTGTCCTGCTTGGGATGCTGCACTCCTCAAGGCTCATTGAGGAGGGTGGTCTTGAAGGCCAGGCAAGGATCTGAGACCTCCATTCAGTTGCTGGAGCTTTTGTGATTTCCTGTGCCTTCAGTCCAACAATGCCACCTCACCTGTGGGATGAAAGCAGTGCTGCTTTTGTCTTACTGTCTTTTATGACCCAATAGGGCAGCTTCTTACTATACCCTAGCTGGCCCAAATCAGCCTACTTTTGATTAGAGCATTTGCATATGGTTGTTGTGGTCATTAAAGCAGTGTCTCAGGAGGTATATGGATGGATGGCCTTGGCAGATTATGTGCTGGTACAGCCTTCAGAAGACAAACACTTTCTGCTTCAAACTGTTATTGCTTTGAAGATCCCCATCCCATCTCTGGAAATGTGCTGGAGGGATATTCCAGCTCCTCTCCTACTTGTCCCATCCTTGAAAATGAGTGTGCCCAGCAAGGCTGTGTGAGTTTTTGTCCTGCTATGCTTTGCTGTGCTCCATGGTCACAGAGCTGTCTCATTTTGAGTCTCCTGTCCCTGCAGCATTTTCTGCTTTCAGAGACTTTGAAGGTTTTCTGGGAAACCCACAGCTGGCTGGTTCAGGGATGGGTTTACCTGGTCTCTTTGATAAGAGTCATTGAAACTCCAAACATTAAGTTATTCATCTGTTGGCTTTAAACTTCACTATGAGATGGGAGAGATGGAAGGAAGAGTGTTCTTGCAACACAGCAAATCTGGGCTGTGATGCCCTTTCCAGCTGCCTGTCACTCCCTGTTTTTTTCCTTTCAGTATTGTAGCTGGTTTGGCTTATCACAAATGGTCTGTGCACTTAATATAAGCAGGCTACACATCTTGCTTAGATCATTCTTCTTTGGTGTTTTTGAATGCTGGATTTTCTTTTTTTTTGTTGTTGTTCTTTTCATTTAAACTGAACACATTACTGCTCCCGGAGGGATTTTACAAGCTAGTTTGTAGAACAACAAAGAAGGAATTCTGCAGGCTCATCCAATTTGGTCTTCTGTGCTTTTGAAAACTCTGTTGCTACAGGGTCAATAGGAGAAGTTGGGGATCTGTCACCCAGGAGATTGGCCTGTAGCTGATGTTTCCCCTCAGTTTCAGAACTAGTAATGCCACAGGGAAATCCTTCCCTCTTTCTTGCTTTCCAGTCAATTGAATAATAAATCCCAGAGCTTATTCCAGTGCATTAGGATTGCTATTTGAAGTCCTGTTACACATAAACTCTTTTATGTGTTTAATTCCCTTACCAGTCCACATCTTGGAGAGAAATGTGCTTGGAAAAAGGCATCTGCTCACTGAAGCACACATGGGATGTAAATGCAGGATGAACAGTGCTCCTACAAACAGGACAGACAGAGGCTCTGGGGGTGTAGGATTAGAGCTGTAGCACAAAGGGGCATTCTCAGCTTTGAACAATGGCTGTGTAGTGCTGGCTGGGCACAGGTGGAGGCTCACCTGCTTCAGGGGTTGTGCTCAGGCTGCTGATTGAGGCCTTTTGATCTTGCCCAGACATCCTCTGAGCACTCCTCCTTGCTGCAGAGCTGCTCTGCAATACCAGACATCTGATTGTTAATAAAGACAGGGGCTGATGATTACTCTGGTGGCGTAGAAACATCTGTCTCTGTGTCCTTGGCCTTTTCCCTTGTGACTGAGAGACTGTCAAGTATTGCTGTGGACAGCAGGGCATGGGAGGTAGAGGAGTTTGTTTCCTGGGTTTAGTTTTTTGCTAAGTTGTTCGAACCAGACATGTTCAGAGCTAAACAGAGACGTCTTCCTCCCCTTTGGCAAAGGCAGAAGACACAATGACCTCCAACACTCCTGCAGCTGCAGGTTTTTTGGTTTTTTTTAACCTGGTGTCTGCAGGAGCATATTTGAAACTCCTCTGGTTACATTGTTCCCTGGGAACTGCTGCTTTTGTGGTAGGGAAGCTGGAAGAGCTGGGGCTGCAGGACAAAAGAGCACAGGTCTGATTCACAGTGATGGTCTCTGCCATGCCTGTGAGTGCAAATGTGGTGGCAAAGGTACTTCTTGTCTCTGCATCAGCTGTGGCCCTGGTTTGAGGTGAAGTTGTCTTGTCTATGTCCCACAGAGGAGCTGCCTGGTGTAATCAGTGTCTGGGAGGCTTTGAGAGGATGGTTATGACATCTGTCTGGAGTAGGTGTGGTGGTGTTGGGAGCCAAATATACACTTGATAGCTTCTCTGAGCTCTGAAACTCCCTTCTTTCCAAGTGCTTTGGGGTATGGTCACTTAACCTGATGGATTTGAAATCTGATTTCAGAACACTCTGATTTTCTCTGGGGAGCTGTAGGGTTTTGGCATGTCTGTAAATCAGGGCATTGGTACCAAGGGTTAGAGGAACTGCCACAAGCTTTGTTCTGAATGCCCTTTGATGCACTTGTTGTGATGAAGATGAGGGTCTCTGGAAGACAATATTCCAGTTATATGTATGGGGTTGGACCTGCCGGATTCATATCTGACTTCAGTGCCATGAGAGAAGTAGGCAAAACAGAGTTTGGATTCCTTGGTTTCTGGATTCTTTGCCAGTCAAAAAGGCAAGTTCATTCATCCTGAGATCCTGAAACCCATCAGTAAGTGATGGTGAAACTTTCAACCGGGGGCTTGAATAAAAACGAAAAGAAGCCTCTGAGGGTCACTGAGGTCTCCTTGGGCACAAACTGCAACGGCTGACTGAGTCAGAGTAACAAAACCTCCTTTTGTGATGTGGAAACGAGTTTCGCGCCTTCCCTCTCATGTGGTCTTTGTGCACAAACAGCTTTGTTTGTGAGTGTCAAAGGGCAGGGGAAATCCAGAAAGGGGGAAGGTATTTCCTGTGTGTGACAGGCTGTCCCGCTTGGGTCATGGCAGAGATCACGCCTTTCTCTTTTGACCTCATTTTTGAGGCTTTGATCCAAGAATGTGACACTCTTCCCCTTTCTTGTGTCATGTCTGGCTGTTGTGTTCAGTGACACTTCCTTGAAAGCAAGGGGGACACATCCTTGTGTGCTGAGGAGTGGGACTTGTTGGCTGCCATCCTCAATGTGTCCTGACCTCTCCAGTAATTGTAGCTTTGTACCCCCAAATCAGTTCATCAATCAGCTCATGCTCCTTCCCCAAATCACCACTTCCTGGGCAGTCATTTAGAGCCACAAACAAGACATGCTGTTTCCCAAATGCTAATTGTATGTGGACAAGCTCCTGTAGCTCATCCTACAGGGAGCAGGCAGCTCCAAGGACTGCCATGTGGTAGCTCTGGTCTAGGAGCAGCAGTAGCTGCTGGTTGAGCTTTCTGGGCTCTTCCCTGCGAGCTGCCCCATTCCCTGGGATATTGTGGTGAGAGCTGCCCCATTCCCTGGGATATTGTGGTGAAGCCTCAGCCAACTTGCTGGCAATGACACCTGACTCTTGCAGTGGCATGGGAGATCCTGGTAGTTTGCTTCTCCATGAAGTGCTTGGAGGTCTCCTGCTGAAGGGAACTGTGTGTGCTGAGCGCATCCTTTGGCTCCCTGAGGAACACAGCAGTGCAGGTTGTGGCTCCTCCAAACCTCTTCCACTCTGCTTTGGCAGATTTCTGTGCCACTGTTTGTGGCTTGAGTGGCATCCGAGGGAAAGGTTTCCCAATTTTACTACCAATCCTTTTTTCTGCCTGTTGTGTTTTCCACACATTTACATTCAGGTGCTTCTGATCTGTAACAGGTATCTTCCTTCCTTTTCCATATATTTTTTTCATCTCCTTCAGTTGCAGCACTGCAAGTGTCAGATGGTGGTGATGCTTTGCTAAAGGTGCTTTCTTTGCTCCCCTCCTGGAATAGCAGTCAGAAATCTGCATGATGTGATGCCATAGGTCACAACAGACCTTGGTGCCACGTCACAAAATTGAGGAGAAATGATGGTATGAAGAACAAAGCAACTTCAGGACAAATTGGGCTGCAGGCTGGGGCCACCTCAGATGCCCGAGTGCACGATGCTGAACAGAGCTGCACACATCAGGACTCTTCCAGGGAATTCAGGGTGGGTGGTAGACTGTGACAGCTGAGCTCCACGCTTGTCATGCTCTAAGAAGTCCTCCCTCATTTGAGGATTAAACTTAGAGCTACTTCCCCGACACAGAACTGCTGCCAAGATTCCAGTCTGGCTCAAGCCACTCTCCACACTTCATAATGAAGTTTGAGAGAGCTTTAACATCTTGGTGTTGGCAGAAACATGGTTTTAAAATCACGGTGTGGTTGGAGACTCGCTGGCTCTGGACACTGGTAACAAGGCTGGAGACTTTCATCTGAAGGTCAGATCCAGCTGTGGTGTTAGTGACAAAGCCATGAACTTCTGACTGATGGTTCGGAGCTTATGTGTGGGAAGATGTCTGGAGTCCAGCACCAGGACTGGGAGTTGGGAGACCTGGGTTCAATTCCTGGGCTTTGCCAGAGCTATTCTGAGAGACCCTCAGCAAGACACTTAAAGTCTTCGTGCCTTTGGTCCCTTTCTGAAAAAGCTCTGAAGGTCTCCCTACATCAGCATACTCCAAGTCCTCAAACTCACTCATGACTGTGGGCTCCTGAGCACCACTGGATGCAGAAGAACAAAGGAATGGGTGGGATGAGCTGGCTCTGTACAGCCTGTGTCAGACAAGTGCCTGGATCCCAGCTGTGGGTATCAGCAGTGGCTGGTGTCCTTTTTGGCAGCTCCAAGGGTCAGGACATCATGTTCTCAGGAGACAGCGCTGCTCTCCCGTCTCTGGGTGAGGCTGTTCCCAGGGCAGGCAGCCCTGTGCTCAGGAGGAAGCTTGTGCAGCCCCCCCTCTCCAGTGGCTAGAGGAGAACTCAGTTTCTGTGTTTGGCAGCAGGCACAAATCATCAGCAACAGCTTCCTGAGAAATTAGTTTCCCAAAGACTGTGCTAACCACGACTGAGCTGCTCCCTTCTTTCCAAGACACACATGGGCAGCCTCTCCTGGCAAGCCTTTGTTACTGCTCTTTGGAGTAGCTACCAGGCACTGCAGTGCTGTTCCGGATGTACACCTGTGCCTGCCTCTCCTTGGAACAGTTTTGGATGAGATTCAGGCAACCTCCAGCCCCGTTTTGCCCCTGTGCCCAGCTGAGCCCAGGCCAGTGCTCTGTCTCCTGCTGGCTCTGAGCAGGAGCCTCTTCCCCAGGGACAGGGTGCTCAGGGCTTGTGTCTGCCTGGCTTGGAGAGACAAGCATAAGTGCAGCCTGCAACACTGTAATCCCAAAGCTTCAGACTCTCCCTGCGTGTGCCAAATTCCTTTGGCTGTTAAATAAGGGTAGGAATTTCGAGGGGAGCTTGCAGAATACAACTTCTGTGTTTGCTTTTAGCTTCATGAATAGCAGCAGTGACTTGTTTGGCTGTATACTGGGAAAACTCAGAGTTGCCAGCTTTGACGAGCTGCTGTTTTAAAGGAAAAGTTGTCACTTATGCAACTGTTTGTGTTGACTTCAGAATCCCTGGTGCCTTGCAGAGCCCTGCTGTGTCTGCAGCTCACCCTCCAGTTCCTAGTGGGGCACAGCAGTGCTTGTGCTGTAATTGGGATCCTGGGGATGCTGTGCTGCTCACAGAGCTCACAAATCTGTCCTGCAGAGACATGGCTGTGGTCCAGGAGAGTGTGACCCTATTTCAGAGGGGGGGAGAATTGAGGCACAGGTTGGATAGCTGGCAGAAAGGCTCCATGAAGGTAACTGATGTAGTTGTCATGGTGGTATGTTGGTACATTCCAGGTCTGAGTGGTGGGGAAAGGGAAGACACCTGAGAGGTGGGAAACTATTACTGCTGAGTGAGGAAAGGCTGCTGCCAGCCTTTGTTCAATGTTACAGAAGTCCACATGAGGGGAGAGTATGGGAAACAAGTCATCATCCCTGCTACCTGCAGGACTTTGTAGTGGTGAGATCTCCACAAAGCTGCTGGGAGTACCTGGGGGAGGAGAGGTGTGGGGAAGAGCCAGTAGAGCACAAGGGTTTAGGGAGGAAAATAGAAGCTGTTGGATCAGATCCACACTCTAATAAATCCTTGCTGATATTTTGTGAGTCCTTTTTCTGTAGCTGCGGGTGGCTGGGTGCTCTGGGACATATCCGGGTGGGAAGATGTGCTATGAATTAGTGTCCTGAGGTGCAACGCTGCCCTTGAGTCGGTCACTGCACTCTGCTGACTCCTTGTTTGTGTTAGTTACAGGACTCTCATCAGGCCCACGTACAAAATGTCCTACAGAACTGTGACCACGCTGGAGTGGAGGTGCTGTCCTGGCTTCACGGGGAGCAACTGTGAGGAGGGTGAGTTATCTACCAAGGCCTCTGTGCTTACGGAGCAGCAAGGAGGGACTGGCTTCCTTGAGCTGGGGTTTGTTCCTTAATCTGGCCTACACCTCTCAAACACAGGAACAAATCACCTGTTCCCTTCACTCCCCATTGTTATCTGATTGTCACACACAAGCTCTGAAAGGTGGGAAACAGAGCATTCTGAATGCCTGCAAACAGGCCTGAACAGGGAGGGGGGAAGAAATGAAGAAAAGGGAATCAGGGATGACCTGTTTAGAGAAGTGCTCATCCCCCTTGTGTTCAGAAAATGGCTTTCTCCTTTTCATATGTTATCTTCTCCCTGTCCCTGTTACCACCATCAGTTGCTGTGTCCAATAAAAGCTGGGCCCTGGATGGCTGCTTCTGAAAGTTTTCTGCCTGTAAGGTCTGGACATAAATTATGTGCTCCCAGAAAGCTTTAACTCAATACCTTTGGTTCCCCTTTCTACCTGCTCCTTGACTTACTGGTGCAATGTTCACGTGGCACAGTGAAAACACAGTTCTGGGTTTGGCATCACACAGGAAAACACAGGACTCTTTCCAGAGCAGGAAGAAAAAAAGTATTTTCCTTTTTTTATCACAATAGGGCATGTTTTACATTTTCCTTCCTAACATTTTCTACTTTAACTGTTGCTTCTGGAAGTTTGAATCAAGTTTCTCCACCAAGTTTTAGGTTTAGGCATTAAGGCATCTGCTTAACCTGACATCAGAGTTCACAGCTTATGAATGGGAGAAACTAAGCCTGGAGTTTTCTGTTCATTTGCATCAGGTCAGCACAGGCTGCTGAAGGGTCATTGGGGGTGTCCAGCATCTCTGAGTCTGCTGTTTGTACTCGTTTTCTCTGGGCTGTGATATGTTAATACCAATCACACAATTCAGGCCAATCTGTGACTAGGAAGTTGTGTCCTTACAGTCCCAAAGAGTGATGGCTGCAGACAGCAGCTGGCTCCAGGCTGCTGAGGGAACAATAGCTCCCCAGAAGCTCCAGAACAGCCTTCCAAAGTAGCAGAGCTACTCTAAATTGCAGTGTGCTGGAGAGAGCTTTCCATTTTAACAGAATGCTAAAAGAGCTGAGCCTGAGAGTGAAGCTGCTGTGGGCAGCTTGAGTTTTTACCTGTCCCTGCAGGGGAAAGGGGGCTCAGGATGGTGGCAGAGCTGTGTTCCAGTGTGGCTGGATGAGGATGTGCCTGGTGACCTGAGGAGCCCCCGTGTGCAGCCTGTTCGTGCCTGTAGGTTTGGACAGGTGTGAGTTATTGCAGCTTAGTGGTGCTGCTGGTGCAAAGGAGAGATTCCAGCTCCCTCCTGCAGTGCCAGATCTGTCTCAGCAGAGTTCAGTGGAAATAAAAAGCCAACATAAGCTTGTTTGAGAAAACCGGCAGCGATCTCGCAGGAGCAGGTCTGTGGAACGAGGTGACAATTTTATACAGTTACTTTTCAAGGTGGAACTGTTCTTTTGGGCTTGGATATGGTCTGTGGAGTGTGAGCAGAAAGCCAGTAGTAAGCCCTTACTTTCATGTGTCAGATTCTTTTTACCTTTTCTTCCCTCTCCCTAAAACATCTGGTGCTACCGACAGTCCCATATCCTTGAATGAAAGAGGAAAATATAAAAAGACCCCTTTCTAGTGCAGCAGGGTTGTGCCACTTAGTTTTTAGTGTAAATACTGGTGTTAGTGGTCTGCATGGCCCTTCAAGATGTCAATTTTAAAATGGAAATATTTACTTACTCCTTATGTTAATTCTTAATGTTAGTGTCACTTGGAAACATAAGTAAAAGAGGCTAAAAAGAGGCTGTTTTAGGGTGTTTGGCAACCCAATACAAGGCCTTTTGTACTCTTTCCTTTCTGTGCTCTCTCCTACTGCAATTTTGGTTCCTCTGACAGGGTGGGATGCTTATCTGTGTGAGTCCTTCCTGGAAACAGCAGACAAAAGGAAACAGAAAACTAAACTGAAGCAAAAGCAAAACAGTGCAGTGATGAAGCCACTGTGAATTAGCAGGGCAGAACCTCAAAATGCTTTCATCTTTCTTTGGTAGTTAGATTGCTCCTCAATATTTCATTTCACTTGTATGCTCAGCTGGTGCTTTAGAAGTTGATATGAGGTAGGTATGACTGGAGGCAGCCTGGACCTGCACTGTTTTAACTTCTCTTCTTGCTGTGTTGCAAATCCTCCAGTTCTCTGACAGTCCCTGTTGTTCTCCATGTGCCAGTGGCAGCTGCAGTGGCTCTGAGCTTCCACTGCAACATCTCCTGGTTCCAGAGACTGAAGGGAAACACTTCCTTTCCCAATGGGAATGGTGAGGTTGTGTTTCCATCAGTGGGATGGATTAAACCAGGAGATAATGGATTAATGAAACACCCGGCAGAGTTCTGGGAGTTGTGTGTGCATGGGCATGGCTGATGGTGGTCTTTGCATCCTGATGCTATAAACCTGTCTGTAAGATCTATTGATTCCTTCTTTAGTCCCTAGTGAGCAGAGTTAATATTTGCTCCTTTTCTGTGCTGTTCTGGAACAGTGTCTTTGGGGGAACCACTGTAGCATGTCTGGAGGATAGATTATTTTTACTAGCTGTCCTTATATCAAGCCGTCCTTGCCCTTTTAAAATTTATTTCTTTTAGCATTTTATGAGGGAAGACAGGATGGGGAGAGGGTGAACCAAGGAAAGAAGTCAAAGAATTTGAAACCATTCAGAGGCTGCAGCTATTTCTGACATCATAGCTTGTTGTGATCTCCCAAATGACAGGTCAGCTTTTGTTTTGTAAAAGCAGCAGTTCGGTGTGGGTGTCTAGCTCCAAAGTTACAGCAAGCCCCCTCACTCGTGGTGAGGCTGGCTTGCTGTAACACACCTTCAGTGGGGAAACGCCCCTCTACCAGAGCAAGCTGCTAAATGCAATTCGATCATTAAAGTGTTTCCATCCTCAGCTAATAGGTTTAGCCTGAGACAGTAACCACATAACTGTCACCAGCTGACAGGCACCTCCATTAATGCTGAAAGCTGCACATTTTTAGATTTAAATTATCCTGGGAATCCAGCTCCTGCATTGAAGCTGATAAAGAGCAGCATTTTCTGGAGGAAGCCCAGCTCTAGAGGTGGATGAAGATGTTGATCTCAGTGGGCCATTAATTGACTGAGGTAAATTAACCTGTTTCCAACCTGTTTCCTTTTTTAAGCTGGCACTGCCTGGGGCTTTCTCCCCTTCCTTTCATTGCTTTCCGCTCAGCCCAAGGTATGCCAGGATTTGAAAGATCTCCAGTTCCTTTACTGGTTTTGTGGAACTATGACCTGCTCACTGAGTTGATAGTCAAAAATCACCAGTTGTACCAGGCCTTCCCAAAGGGCTTCTTGCAACTTCCTTGGATGGAGAAAGAGAATTGATGCAAACAAGTCTGGTGAATATAACTGTCACTAGATGCTAACTTTTATTTTCCAGTTTCAGGGGGGTTTTGTTTTGTTTAAAGTGGAGCCCAAGCCTAGGACAGGAAATGAATGCACTGAGCCACCCAGTCTGCTGACTGCTGATATAAAGAACATATGGATGAGGGCAGTGCAGGGGTGAAGTGGTTTAGCCGTTGCAATCATGCATCAAGCTGATTGATTTGAATCCAAGATGATGCTGACATTTCAACTCAGCCTTTTTTCTGTATGGCTGAAAGTTCAAAGGCAAGTGCAACCTCTTGGGAGAGGAAAAGTGTCCCCAGCAAGTTCAGGGGCTCAGCGCTGCCCTGGAGCTCTCCAGCCAGGCAAGGTCTTGTTTTACTTAACAAATACGGCATAGCTTTCTTCCTTGTTTGTTTGTACTGCCTGAGTTTGGGACAGTAGCCAGTATCCTATTTACCCCAGAAGCAGATTGATGGTAGACAGCTTAGCTGTTTGGGCAAGAAACAGCTCCCACAGTAACCTCAGCACCTCTAAAGTGATGCTATTGTGATTCCAAGCTTACTTCTTTTTTTTTATTTCCATAAGAATGCAAGTAAGATAGGAAATTTGAGCAGCCTTGTTCAAGTAATGGCTTAATTGAAGAACTTCTTTTTTTTT